>CAUYSK010005452.1:0-16658 GCA_963575035.1 Avahi laniger | reverse complement strand
TAATTTCTTTCTATTTTTGGTAGAGATGGGGTCTCGCTCTTGCTCAGGCTGGTCTCGAACTCCTGAGCTCAGAACGATCCGCCCACCTCGGCCTCCCAGAGTGCTAGGATTACAGGCGTGAGCCACCGCGCCCGGCTCTGTATCTGTTTTTAGTTGTCCAGCTAATTTCTTTCTATTGTTAGTGGAGACGGGGTCTCGCTCTTGCTCAGGCTTATCTTGAACTCCTGACCTTGAGCAATCCTCCTGCCTCGGCCTCCCGGAATGCTAGGATTACAGGCGTAAGCCACCACGCCCGGCCTCATTACTGTTAATTTAATAAATCATATGGAGTGATTGTTTTTAATGTGGAATCGACTTTGCATGTCTGGGATAACCCGTGTATCTGTGTGTGCCGTCCTCTGCATGTGCTGACGTGCTGATTTGCTAATACTTTGCTAATGTTCTTGCATCGACGTCCATTAAGGATATTGGTCTTTAACTTTCTTTTCTTGTAATGCCTTTGGCAGATTTTGGTGTCAGGGTTATGTTGCCTGACAAATTGGTGGGGAAGTATTTCCCGCTCCTATGTTTTTAGAAAGAGTTTGTGAAAGCTTGTTATTAGTTTTTCCTTAAATATCCACCCGTGAACCCTGAGTTCAGGATTTTCTTTGTGGGAAGGGTTTGGTTATTAATTCCCTTTCGTGCCTGTAAGATCTCAGTGATATCCCCCTCTTTCCGTCTGGTTTATGAGAATTTACATTTTCGCTAGCATTTTTTCTGATCAGTCTTGCTAGGGGTTTATCAACTTTATTAATCTTTTCAAAACCAACTTGGGTTTTGTTGATTTTTCTCTCTTGATTGTCTGTTCACTAATGCGTTGGTTTCTGCTCTTCGTTTCCTTCCTTCCACTAAGTTGGGATTTTGATTGTCTTTTTCTAGCTTCTGAAGGTGAAAACTTAGATCATTGATCTTTAAGTTTTTCTTCTTTTGTAACATATTCCTTGAAAGTTATAAATTTCCCTCAAAGTACTGCTTTAGCTGTGTCCCACAAGCTGTGACATGCATATTTTTGTTATCATTTGGATCAGAATAGCTTCTAATTTTCCTTGTGACTTCATCTTTGACCCAGGGATTATTTATAAGTATTTCGCTTTATTTCCAAATATTTGCGGACTTCCTAATTATCTTTAACTATTGGTTCCTAATTTAATCCCGTTATGGTCAGAAAACATACGCGATTTACTGAAGCTTGTTGTGGCCCAGCAGCCTGGCTGTGCCATGTTTTACTAACGACGTGTGTTTAGGTTTGACTCTGCCTCGCGCAGATGAGCGCCTCACAATCCCTGCATGTTCCCCACTGATTCTTCAGCCTGTCCATGGGCAAGTGGGCTGGGTCCAGCCTTTATTATTACGCATGGTTCTGCACTGAGCAGGCCGGTGCCACGTTTCGCGCCTGGCTGTGCTGGTTCCCTGTGGTGGGACTGGGAAGGAAGGTGTGCGCACCGGTACAGGTGCCCCTGGCTACTCCCGAGAGAGGCTGCGCAGGTGCTGGATGAAAACGTCCATTTCTCCACTTCCAAACCCACAAGTGTAGCCCACAAGGACTTTTAGAATTGGTCAATAGAACAGGTAAAAAAAAATTCAATTCCTAAAATAACAGAGTCTTGGAGTTCCAATTCGCAATTCATTTTTTTCTTCACTCACCACTGTACAAACCAGGATCAACATGCAGTTCTTTTATTCCATAAGATTGCATGCCATTTTTTATACTAAAAAGTTACTTATGTTTATTTTTCTGTAGACTGTGCTCAATTTTTCTATTGGGGTGTTAATCTTTTACTTATATTTACATATTCATTCATTTATTGTTGGTATCTTTAATTATCATACGTAACAAAATAGAGCTTTTAACAAAGAACTGGCAGTGCACATTGGTCTTTTCCTACATCAAGAAAATCAATATCTATTACCTATGTTTTTCCCACTTTTTAATTTTTTTAATGTGGGTTTTTTTTCTTTGTATAGGGCACTTTCTTCCCAGGCAGAAATTTTTGTTTTTCTATTGCCGAATGTACTGGCCTTTCCTTTTGAGCATCTGGGCTTTCTTTCCTGTTGAGCAAACCTCCCCCCCATTGAGAATCGGCCTTGGAGGTGATCTGGAACCATCCGGCATTTTCTTGTAGATCTTTCCTGTTAGGTTTTTACAGTTAAGTCTTCGACTGCCCTGGAGTCCAGTTAGTGTTCGTGCGGCCAGCCCAGCACCGTCCGCCGCGGGGGCTTCACTCACCCGAACGTCCAGGCAGACACCTGGGACGTGGCCGCGGGAGGGGCCCGAGCCAGGCCTGGACAGGGGAGAGGAGGGCGCAGGGCAGGGAGGGCAGGCTGGCCGGGGAGCCCGTGCATGCTGTCACCTGCACCCACATCGGGGGCCTGCTGAGTACCAGGCACTGTCCCGGGTGACAGCAGCTGCGACTCCGGCAGCGCGTGAGCACCATGGTGGCAGGAAGAGTCTTGCACAGCATGATGCTGGATCAGATAAATGCAAAACAAGGCAGGTCAGGGACGTGGTGACAGGTGACATAGCCAGGTGGCCAGGTAGGGTGATGTCTGAGAAGGAAGAAAGAGCACAACAGACAGGCAGGAGGCAGACAGTGGCCCAGCGCTCCCGAGCAGTTTGGGATTTTTCTGAGGGTGTTTTTTGTCTGTTGTTGTTGTTGCTGTTTGAGACAGAGTCTTGCTCAGGCTGGAGTGCAGTGGCGTCATCACAGCTCACTGCAGCCTCCAACTCCTGGACTCAAGCAATTCTCCTGCCTCAGCCTCCCGATTAGCTGGGATTACAGGTGCTCACCACCACGCCCGGCTGATTTTTCTATTTTTAGCAGAGATGAGTCTTGCTCTTGCTCAGGTTGGTCTCAAACTCCTGAGCTCAAGAGATCCTCCTACCTTGGCCTCCCAGAGTGCTGGGATTACAGCTGTGAGCCACTGTGCCTGGCCCGGAATTTTTTTGGAGGGTTTATCAGGACAAAACCATGACCCCTACAGATGTCCACCAAGGCAGAATGGAGACTCCCCAACCCAAGGTGGGGCTGTGTCCCCTCAAACCCTCCAGGGCTGGCTGTGCCCCCTCAGGTTCCCAGGCTGTGGCTCCTTGGGCTTGGGCTCTGGGCATGCGGAGGGCCCTGCCCAGCAGTGACCGCCTGTCCACCCCCAGCACTTGGCCACCTTTATCATGGACAAGAGCGAGGCCATCGTGTCCGTGGACGATGCCATCCGGAAGCTGGTGCAGCTGAGCTCCAAGGAGAAGATCTGGACGCAGGAGATGCTGCTGCAAGTGAACGACAAGTCGCTGCGGCTGCTGGACATCGAGTCCCAGGTACCGCCCGGCGGCCAGGGTGAGCGGGGAGCAGGTAGGCGAGGCAGTGCCTGCCGTCCACCATGGCCCAGACGTGTGGCCGGGCCTCTTCAGGGGCCCGTCTTTCTAGCCAGGAGAACGGACGGGGAGAGAGGCGGCGGGCATGGCCGCACAGAGCCGCGCTCCCGGGACAGCACCAGGGAGCCTGGGCCAGCTCCACTGCACACCTGTGAGGCCCGCCCCGCTGTAGCCACGTCCCTGTCTGTGGGGCCTGTCCCTGGCTGTGTCCACAGCCATGGCTGTTCCTCCCTAGAGTCCACAGGCCCCGCCTGGGTCCCAGCTCTTTTCTCTGCCTGTGAGTTACGCCCACGTCTGTGTCTGGCGGGAACTCCACGTGCTGGGCCCACGAGTCACATCCGTGCACGGCATTGTGTCGGTTTCTCGGGGCTACATCTGTGAACCATTCCATGCACGCGGCCGCAGCCCAGGTCTGTGTCCAGGCCCACGGTGAGTCACGTCTGTGCACCGTGTCCCGACCGCCCCATGCAGGAGGAGCTGGAGAACTTCCCCCTGCAGACCGTGCAGCGCAGCCAGACGGTGCTGAACCAGCTGCGCTACCCCTCGGTGCTGCTGCTGGTGTGCCAGGACCCCGAGCAGAGCAAGCCCGACGTGCACTTCTTCCACTGCGACGAGGTGGAGGTGGGGCCCGCGCGGGGGTGGGGGCCGTGTGGGTGGGGGCCCGCGTGGGGGTGGGGGCCGACGTGGGGGTGGGGGGCTGCAGTGGACCCTGCACCACCACGGCCCAGCCCACCTCACGCCCGGCCCCCCCAGGCAGAGCTGGTGCAGGAGGACATCGAGAGCGCATTGGCTGATTACCGACTGGGCAAGAAGATGCGGCCACAGACACTGAAGTAGGGCGGCGGGGTCTGGAGCAGGAGGGCAGGGAGGGCAGGAGCTGGGCTGGGGCGCCCGGCTGGCGGGAGGGGTCAGGCCCACCAGGCTGAGCCGCCCTCACCCTCCAGGGGACACCAGGAGAAGCTCCGGCAGCGGCAGTCCATCCTGCCCTCTCCCCAGGGCCCGGCCCCCATCCCCTTCCAGCGCCTTGGGGACTCGGCTCAGGCCAAGAACCGCGTGGGCCTGCCGGAGCCGCTCAGCGAGCCAGGTAGGCAGGGGGAGCTGGTGGGGTCAGTGGGGGCGCCACGCGGGGGGCCTGGGTGAGCAGCCGCCGTCCCCTGCAGGCCTCCGCCGCCGGGAGTCGCTGGACGAGGAGCCACCGCGGGCTGTTCTGGCTCAGAAGATAGAGAAGGAGACGGTGCGTGCCCCTTGTGCCCCGTCCCCCCAGGCACGTCCTCCCGCCCTGCCAGGGCGGCTGCCCCTGCCGCGGTGTCTAAGGCTGACCTCTGACCCCTCTGACCCCAGCAAATCCTCAACTGCGCCCTGGATGACATAGAGTGGTTCGTGGCGCGGCTGCAGAAGGCAGCCGAGGCGTTCAGGCAGCTCAACCAGCGAAAGAAGAGCAAGAAGAAGGGCAGGAAGGGGCCAGCAGGTGCGTGTGTGCGTGTGTGTGTGTGTACAAGTGTGTGTGCATGTGCATGTGTGTGTGCATGTGTGTGCTCTGGTGCATGTGTGTACATGTGTGTGCTCTGGTGCATGTGTTAGCATGTGTGCATGTGTGTGCTCTGGTGCGTGTGTTAGTATGTGTGTGCGTGTGTGTATGTGCATGTGTGTGTGCATGTGTGCATGTGTGTGCTCTGGTGCGTGTGTTAGCATGTGTGCGTGTGTGTGCATGTGTGTGAGGGGGGTAGGGAGGGCCAGCAGGTGGGGCGCGGGGGGCGGGGCAGGCAGGTAGCGGTAGGTTCATGCTGCCCCCATCCCCCCTATGCCAGAGGGCGTCCTCACACTGCGAGCACGGCCCCCACCTGAGGGCGAGTTTGTGGACTGTTTCCAGAAAACCAAGCTTGCCATCAACCTGCTGGTGAGAGCAGAGGCCCCACCCTCCCCCGTCCCTCGCACTGGGTCCAGGGCCCACCCCTCCCATGGCCACCCTCACTGGTCCCTCCCGCAGGCCAAGCTACAGAAGCACATCCAGAACCCCAGCGCAGCCGAGCTCTTGCACTTCCTCTTCGGGCCTCTGGACCTGGTGCCTGGGCTGGGACAGCAGGGGTGGGGGTGGCCAGGACCCCGGGAGTGGCTCCCTGCGCTCAGGGTGGGGGAAGCAGGTGCTCACCTGGAGCAGCCCGGCTTAGGCCGTGCGTCCATCTCCCAGGGGGCCGAAGTCCCTCCCGAGCACCCCCCCCGTGGAGCTTCTGGGGCTGGGGGCCCGTGAGCGTGGCCCCTGCTGAAGCCCCCTGTGCCCCAGATCGTCAACACCTGTGGTGGCCCAAACATCGCACGCTCCGTCTCCAGCCCCTTGCTTTCCCGAGATGCCGTGGGCTTCCTGCGTGGCCACCTGATCCCCAAGGAGATGTTGCTGTGGGAGTCGCTGGGGGAGAGCTGGACTCGGCCCCGGTGCGGCATGGCGGAGCAACGCTGGGGGCAGAGCGCGGGCAGGGTGGGGGTCCTGGTGACGAGCTCTGGCAGGGGCCTGGCTGACCCCTGGACCTCTCACCCTAGCGCCGAGTGGCCACAGGAGCCGCGGGTGCCCCTCTACGTGCCCAAGTTCCACAGTGGCTGGGAGCCGCCCTTGGACGTGCTGCAGGAGGCCCCCTGGGAGGTGGAGGGGCTGGTGTCCGCCCCCAACGTCGAGGTCAGAGCAGCCGCAGCCCGGCCCCTCCCCCGAGCTCCCCTCCCCAGCCCACGTCCCCCCCTCCCCTGCAGCTGCAGCCCCTTCCAGGCAGGCGGCCCACGGCCCCCAGTGGGTGGCAGGCTGTGTCCTTCTCCGTGGCACCAGCACGTTTCTTCGAGACCCTGTCCTTGCCCCCTCACCCTGGGACCTGGTCTGCCCCTGCCCTTCCTGACCAGCCCCCACCCCACATCAAACCCTGGCTGCCTACTGTCCTCACAGCCTGCTCCGGCAAGCCGGCGACTGTCCTTACGAAACTCCCAGAAGCACAGCCATGCTTTGGAGCCCACACCCCCAGGGGACACTCTACCACCAGTCAGCTCCACACATGCTCACAGGTAAGCCCCTCCCTCAAAGTGCGGGAGCTTGACATTCACTCTTCAGAAAACGGAGGCTCTATGTGTGTACGTTGCCACCAGGTGGTGGCAAGTGCCTCATTCAAGTGGTTCAGAATACCACTTTTCCAAATTAGAACCAGGTTTTCATTTGAACTTTGTAATTACAGGAAAAATTTTGAAAGTCACACGTAAATTTACTACCCTAATACCTCAGGTCTTTCCGTGCCTCCACATTCGTGTTTTAGAATCAAGGTTAGAAACTTACTAGACCATTGAACTTAAACGGTTTCTTTGAACACTGTCATCCTGTGAGGCTGTTGGCCTGATTTTGGCCCAGCTCTGGCAGAGCCAGCAGAGGAGACTGGGGGTGTAGCCCCCCTGCTCCCCACCACTTCCACAGAACATAACCACAAACCCAGGGCTCCAGGGAGCACCACCGTCCCCTCCTCTTCTCCGTCCTCACCCCTGGGCCAGGATCTGCCTGGGCAGCTCATTGCCCTGCCAGACCCAGGATTCAGTTTCAGGAGAGGAGGAGCCAGAAACCCATGTGTTAAATAAGCGTGCCCGTCCCCTTCCCCCATGTCGTCAGCCTGGTACCCAGGGTCCCTAGCCTAGGACCGCACTTTAAGAAACATTTTCACCCTTTGGCTTCCAGCCCCTGCTGTGTCCACCTGGCCCAGTCCTGGTAGCCCTTGCCCCCACATTCCCTGTGCTCCTGCACAGGAAGCTGCCCCGATGGCCAGGGCCAGACAGACCAGGAGGGACGAAGCCAGGACGCCCAGCCAGAGCTGGCCCCCGTGCCCCTGCAGGGTTCGGGTGCAGCCCTCGGAGAGGAACTCGTGGACAGGGGCTTGTGCACGCACATGTGCTGTTCTCAGTCCTCAAAGGAGCTTGGCTCTGAAGACGTCCTGGCCTTCACTGGTCAGCTTACAGAAGCCGTGACCCAGGCACATGCCTGGCTCTGGTTCCCATTGGGTACCAGGCTGGAGACCGCTGAGGTGGCCTGGGCTGGCCCGCCTTGCCATGCCATGGGCCCTTTGTCCCGCCCACCACCCGCCCACCCCACCTCCACGCAGGGCCCCAGGCTCCGAGGCTGTCACAGTTTCCATTCCTGGCTGCGGAGCCACAGCCTCTCTGTGCTGCGGAACGGAGGCAGTCGTGCACCTGGGAAGCTGCTGCCCCCGGCTCCTGCCCAGGTCCACGAGAGCCCTGCGCAGCCCTGGCCTCAGTTTCTCCCATTCCTTGCAGGGGCTACCAGCCAACACCGGCCATGGCCAAGTACGTCAAAATCCTCTACGACTTCACAGCCCACAACGCCAATGAATTGTCGGTGCTCAAGGATGAGGTCCTGGAGGTAAGGGGGTAGCAGGGAGGGGCTGCCCAGGGCAGGGGAAGGGCTCCCAGGGGAGGAGGAGGCTGCCCAGGCGCAGGCTGACGAGGGGTGGGGGGGCAGGCACGAGTGGCTGCCCAGGGGAGGAAAGGGCTGCCCAAGTGGGGGCAAGTGGTCTGGGGGCCAAGCTGTGTGACACAACATGGCTGCTGGCCCCTTTCCCCAGAGTCCCTACCCCTGGGCTCCTATGGGGATCCACAGGCCTCCGCCGGCCCTGCAGACTGGCTGAGGGCCGCCCTGTCTCAGGGCCCCCCCAGGGCATGCAAGGGCCCCTACGCCCGGCTGGGCTGGGAGGTGGGCAGTCCCTGTGCCAAGTGGGGGACTCCCGCAGTGGAACCCAGCAGGGGCTTGTCATTCACGCCCACCCCAAGAGCCGGGGCACAGACTGCCTTTGTGCCAAGCTGAATCCAGGCCACCCGCTGGGGGACAGAAAGTGGAGCAGGCTGGGGGGGGGTCTACATCCACAACCAGGTTAAGAGGCCGCTGCTCCAGGATCCCACTGAGGCAGGGTGGGGCCCGGGGGCGCTCTGGCCTGTGAAGGACTCAGCGGTCCAGCAGCCCAGGCCGGCGCCTGGCAGAGGGGCGTGGGCCTGACGCCGCCGCCCGCAGGTGCTGGAGGACGGGCGGCAGTGGTGGAAGCTGCGCAGCCGCAGCGGCCAGGCGGGCTACGTGCCCTCCAACATCCTGGACGAGGTGCGGCCCGAGGACGCGGGCGCCGCCCTGGAGCAGGTGAGCCTGCCCCGTCCGCAGCACGTGGGCAGCGCCTGGACTGCTCGCGAGCGCGGAACAGCGACCTGGGACCCGGGCTGGGGCGGGTGCGGCTGCGGGGGCGGGGGCTGGTGTTGGGGCGCCCGGACAGCGGGAAGGGCCGGCCCCCAGGCGTGGGCGTGGCTGCTTGGTCCTGGGGGACGCGGGGACGGGCGCAGCCGACAGCCCCGCCAGCCCGCGCGCCTCTCCCCGCCCGCAGGCCAGTCCGAAATACTGGGGCCCCGCCAGCCCGACCCACAAGCTGCCTCCGACCTTCACGGGGAACAAGGATGGTGAGAGGCCGCTCCCGCAGGGTGGGGGCGCCGGCCTGGAGGGCGTGCGGGGTGGGCGGGGCGGCAGCCGGGCTCAGCCTCCGCGCCGCCCGCAGAGCTGATCCACCAAATGGACGAGGTCAACGACGAGCTGGTCAGGAAGATCAGCCACATCAAGGAACAGCCACCCCGGCACCTGCGCGTGGAGCGCGCGCTGCCCACGCGCCCGCCGCTGTCCTACGAGTCGGGCCCCGGGGAGGTCCGCGCCTGGCTGGACGCCAAGGCCTTCAGCGCCCGGTGAGCACGCGGCGCGGGCGGGGGGCCGGGAGCCACGCCCACGGCGCCCCCTCACGCGCCCCTGCCCGCAGGACCGTGGAGAACCTGGGCATCCTGACCGGGCCGCAGCTTTTCTCGCTCAGCAAGGACGAGCTGAGGAAGGTGTGCGGGGAGGAGGGCGCCCGCGTGTACAGCCAGCTCACTGTGCAGAAGGCTCTCCTGGAGGTGCGCCCCTGCCCCCGCCCTGCAGGCCGCCCTTTCCTGGGCTTGGGGGCCCGGGACCCGGGCTGAGGCGGCCCCTCTCCTCCCTAGAAGCAGCAAAGCGGGTCGGAGCTGGAGGAACTCATGAACAAGTTTCATTCCAAGAACCAGAGGAGGGCGGAGGACAGCTAGACCCGGCTGCCCGCAGCGCCTCGCCTGCAGCAGGGGGAGGGCGACCTGCAGCGGCCCCTCAGCGCACGGAGTATTAGTTTTGGATGTGGATGTATTTTGTACCAAGGACGCGGATGGGCTGTGGTGCCGGGTGGGGGCCCCGCACCTGCCAGGCACATGGCCTGTCTTTAGGCCCAGGGATACCCACTGCCCCAGCCCACACCAAGGCGGACCTCGGCCAAACCTGGGACCCTTGGTGCCAACCCCGCCTCTGCCTGCCCTGAGGCCACAGGACTCCCCAGGAGGGATGGGGCCCCCCTGTCTTCACCTGCTCCTACGTCTACCTGTACCCAGGCGCACCCCCACACCCCAGAGCAGGCCAGAGCTCCGCCCCGGCCAGGCTGGTGACCTGGCCTCCAGGTGTGCCCACCACACCCACGCCTTGTGCTGCTCCACAAAGGTGGCCGGGGCTCCAGGACAGGAGGCCCTGGGTGCCATGCTGGGGTGGGGCGCATGCTCACCCCCTCCCCGTCAAGGACTGAGGATGCGCTGGACACAAACGCTGGCTTCAGACACCCCTGCCACCCACCCCACAGAGCCCGCAACAGGAACTCTCTGTGACCAAGTCCCCGGCCAGCTGAGTCCTGCATGCTGTGCAGGGGACTGGGGTGTCTTGGAGCTCTGGACCCAGAGTCGCACCCCAGAGCTGAGAGGTGGCCGAGGCTCCACAGCTAAGTCATTAAACCAGTTGTCTCCTAGCAGCTGTGTCTGTCTCCTGGGGCGGGGATGGGCCCGTCCTAAGGGCTGCAGGGCAGAGGCCTTGGCCAGGCCGGACCATGGACATTGCAAGGAAGGCCGCGCACCCCGAGCCTGGGGAGGGGCCCAGGAGGCATCTCCCTCCACGTGCATCCAAGATGCCTGGAGGACATGGGGGTGGGGACCCTGCCCACTCCTCTCCCCATGGCCCTCCCAGGCCAGACGTCCAGCAGTCTCAAAGCCTGTCACCCAAGACTGGCTTCTGTTGGGCACACACCCAAGTGGGGCTCGTGGGGAGGGGGAGCAGGTGGGCCTGACCTCGGGGCAGGCCCCGGAGGGAGGTGAGTCAGAAGGTCAAGGCCAAGTCCGGCTTTGGAGAGCTCAGCCCCTCGCTGACGAGGCACTCCAGAGGAGGGCACGGGGCCTGCAGAACCCTGCTGACCGCTGGCAGACTCTGCCCTCACCACTAGCGGCACCTGTCCAACATCCACTCATCCTAGTGCACCTGAGCCTCACACCATGGGAGGGGCCTTTTGGCCACCAGGGAGCGCCCTAGCACCGAGCCAACCGGGGGAGTCCACAGAGTGTCCCCTGAGCAGTCAGCGGACCCAGCCCTGAGTGGAGCACGGGGGCCCAGTCCTGGGGGCTTGGCCTGGTGGGCAGGGTAACTGTGGGACCAGGCTGGGGAGGACGTGTCCCCCCGAGACTGGGGGTGACCACCCCCGTCCCAGCCACGCCCTGACTCTCCCGCTGCCCCACCTGCAGGGCTTGCCTTCTCAGGGATTATCTGGACCTGCAGATGCTGCCTCCAGGCTGGGTCGCTCAGCTCTTGGAGGCCCCAGACCTACACCTGCTTCAGCCAGCCCCTCCCTGCCCCCATCCTCATCTCCAGCTACTACCTGCTCTGTCCCACTCTGCTTCCCCGACAGCCAAGGAGCCCCCAGGCCCCAGAGATCACAGATCTCAGGTGCCCTAGACCCCAGGGCCCCCTAGGCCCCAGAAAGCCAGACCCTCAGGCCCTAGGACCCCAGACCCCAGGACCTCAGACCCCAGCCCCAGAATCCCAGACCCAGGCTCCCACGCTGCCAGCCCCAGGCCCCAAGCAGGCTCTCACCCCTGAAGCTGCTGGTTCTGAGGTGCCCAGGCCCCAGCTGTCTGCTCGGGCCTCTGGACTTCGGAAATTGTCTCTATTTCTTCCAAGGGGCTTCCCACCGCCTCCTGAGACTCTCTGGAGGGAGGATGGGGCCACCGACCCATCTGCCCAGTGCTGAGTCCAAGGTCCCACAGCACCAGGCAGGCCGCTGGGTGCCCCTTGGCTGCCGACCCCAGGTGTGGGGAACACTCCATTTTCCACGCGAGGACATCACTCTCAGGGCGTGCAGACAGGTGACAGGCCATACCCTCCTGTGCTGATTGCTGCCATCCTCCACCCAGGTGGCCTCAGCAGAGGTGGAGAAGGAAGCCCAAGGGGCCAGGTCATCTGCCAAGACCCAGAGTCAGGGTCAAATGCAATTTCGCTGGGCTGGGTGTGGCACCTCTGGCCTGTAATCCCAGCACTTTGGGCGGACCGCTTGAGGCCAGGAGTTTGAGACCAGCCTGGGCAACACAGTGAGACCAAGTCTCCACAAAAATTAAAAAAACAGCCACACACGCCAGTAGTCCCAGCTGCTCGAGATGTTGAGCTGGGAGATCACTGGAGCCAGGAGTTCGAGGCTGCAGTGAGCTGCCACAATGCCGCCGCACTGCAGCCTGGGAGACGGAGTGAGACTCTGCCTCAAAAAAACAAAACAAAAACCAAAATGCAGTTTTGCTTAATTCCAATGTGTCCTTAACCACTCACACCCCCGGCCTCCCCTGTCCACCGGGCAGATCAACAGGAAAGAGGGAGACCTGTGGAGCGTGGCCTGACCTCCCGCCCAGCGGTCCCCTCGGCGTGGGACTGCCCGTGGCCACCGCTCTGCAGCCCAGCTGTGCCACCAGCAAAAACCTCCAGGAACAGGCTCGTCTCTGTCTTGGGGACAGGCTTGTCTTTGTGGCTCAGATTCCCCTCCCTCCCTCCCCACAGCGGGCCTCGGCTGTCCGTGCCCACTCAGGCGCCGCCAAGACCCAAGAGGGGCTTCCTATGCCTTTTAGGAAGGGCTTCTTTTTCTTCTAAAAAAATGAGTTACAAAACAGTTGGTTTACCAAGAGGTTGGCACATTGGCTCAGGTGGTAAGATGCTCCTTGCACCCGTAAGGTCCCTTGGCCCCAGCACAGGTGCACCTGTGCACTGTGGCGTGAGCGGCAAAGCTACCAAGTTCACGGAGGAAAATGCAGAGGTGCCTGTGTGACAAAGTGGAGAACTTTCTGCACGAGACTTCGAACAGGAGTGGACGGACTTGGTTTCATCAGAATTAAAGACTTGGATGGCTAATAGGACACAGAGGAGCAGACACGCAGGACAGCAGCTCCCGAGGCAGAGGCCACAGTCCAGGGACCCCAAGACCCTTCCGGCGGCTGTGAGCTCTGAACTGTTTTCACAGCAAGGCTGGGGAGTAGGCTACGGGTTGAATTGTGTCCACCCGGAATTCCTGTTGTGGTCCTAACCGACAGTCCTGCAAATTGTGACCTTCTTTGGAAACAGGGTCATTGCAGATGTCATTAGTTAAGATGGGGTCACCTTGGAGTAGGGTGGGCCCTAATAAATGAAAAGAGGGAATTCGGACACCCACACGGGGGAATCCCGCGTGAACCCAAAGGCAGAAATGGAGATGATGTCGAGATCTGCAAAATCTCGACGAGTGGGACACTCTTCCCATTATTTTTTTTTTGTTTAAAGAATATGTAATTAATTTTTGTAGAAATATGCTCTTTAAGTGTCAAATGCCAGCTCCCAAAGTGGTGACAAGCAACGTGTTGCTGGTACCACCAAGCAGGAGGACTGCCGGCGGCAGGAGGGGCTCACCTGCCCGGGAGTCTCAGCAGGAGCCGAGGGGCGGGGCAGGGGTGCGTGTAAGGTTTTGGGATCTGGTTTAAGGCGGGTGTTGGGGGCTCGATTAGGGTTGGACATGTCTGAGACGTGACTGGCTCAGGATGGGTGGACACACGAAGGGTCTGGAGACCCCAGGAGCCTGGCTGACCTATCTACCGGCAGGTCCCAGGCATTGATTTTCAGGGAGTTCCCCAAACAAAAAGGCATTTGCAACCTCACTTCCCAGGTGAGAGTTTCCCGGTACGTTATGCAGCCAGAGAGCTGTACGGTGTAGATGGTTATTTTAAAAGGAATGAGATACATACCTATCTTCTAATCTTCGTAGCTTTATTTTCTAACATAGCAAATATTGATACATGAAACCCACATAAACCAAGGTTTTTTGGGGCTTTCAATAATTTTTTAGTGTGTAAAAGTGGCCTGAGGTCCAAAAGTTTGAGAATTGCCAATGTCGAATCTGCAACTCCATGGGGAAAGCTCAGCGATCCCAGTGGAAAACGGGCAAAGGTTTTGTTTACAGCAGGAACCACGGCTCCCACAGCCCCTGAGCAGAAGTGCAAACCCAGGCATCAGACAAGGCGGGCCGGGTGGGGGCCCACACATGTAGTCCCGGCACTCTGGGAGGCCGAGGCTGGAGGATGGCTCGAGCCCAGGAGTCTGAGGATGCTGTGAGCTATGCTGATGCCGTGGCACTCTAGCCCGGGTGACAGAGCGAGACTCTGTCTCAAAGAAAAAGAAAAAAGAAAAGGCAGGGAAGCCAGGTCTCACCTGGCACACTGGCAGAGGTAGAAGGTGGCTAACCAGCCCCAGAGTTGGCCCCTGGGGACAGGGCACTGCAGCTGTGCTGTGAGCCCCTCTGGACAGCACCCTGGAGGGGCTTGGTCACCCTGAGGTGAGCCTGGCTCTGGGGTGTGCCCCCCTAAACCCTCCGCAGGTGCACAGGGGACATGGGGGTCGCCAGGACACCCTGTGGGTGGGGGAGGGGAGAGACAAAAGTGACGGATCCCACACGGAACAGGAAGTAGCCATAGCAACGCGATGTCTGTTGAAGAAAACGGCTGCGCGGAGAAGAAAGAGCACAGTTGCAAAGACGCGGAATCAGCCCCGGCGCCGCCGTCAGTGCAGGCGCGGATCCACGGCGGTGTGCGTGCACCGCGGGGTTCTGCTCGGCCCTTAAAGACGTGCTGCCCTAACACCGTCATGACAACCGGACGGAGCTGGAACCGTCCTGCCAAGCGAAGTGTCGCAGGATGGAACAAGCGCCACGCGTGCTCACCGCTGAATCGGAACCGATGGGTCAGCACCCGCGTGGCCGTAAAACGTGAAGAGAAACCACGGGGAGGAGGGGCGGATCCATTCTCGCCCGGCATGTGCAACACAGGCTATCTTGGCGTGGGGCACTCTTACAGCTTTGACTCAGACTGCACAGAAGCCAGTCATGTAACCAAAACGTTTGTCTGTACGCCCATAATATTCCAAAATTAAAGGAAAAAGAGAGAATGGAATGTGAAACAAAAATTCTGTTTTTACAACATACAGTTAACGTTTACAACGAATTGATCACAACCAGTTACAGATTCCTTTGTTCCTTCCCCACTTCCACTGCATCACCTGACCAGCCTTAAACAAACAAAAAGAAAACAAAAAACAAAAAAAACCCATACAGTTAGAAAAAAGAAAAAAATAAAGTTTTAGAAAAAATACGCATTTTACAAGAACTTGTGCAAACAAAAGTTCTTAGAACAGTTATTTAGGGACAGGGAATGGATCAAAAAGGGAATAAATATATAAATACAATTAAAAAGAGGGAGAAAAGTTAATAGGTAAAGTGCGATGCTGTGAATAGCCAAGTACCTGCCCTGCTGTGAAATCAGATCCCCACGTCCCTCCCAGTCACAGCCCCACCCACGCCCCAAAAGTGATCGCTATGTGAATTCAGGGTTTATCATCCCAATGAACAAATGTATTTATTTATTCATTTATTTATTGAGACAGGGTCTCACTCTGTTGCCCAGACTGGAGTGCTGTGGCATCAGCCCAGCTGACAGCAGCCTCCACCATGCCCGGCTAATTTTTCTATTTTTAGTAGAGATGAGGTCTCGCTCTTGTTCAGGCTGGTCTCAAACTCCTGACCTCAAGCGATCCTCCCCCCTCAGCCTCCCAGAGTGCTGGGATTACAGGCATAAGCCACCGCACCCAGCCTAAATTTATATTTTTATGACACGTGCCCGTCTCCTGAAACACTATACAGGCAGTGGTCTGTATGCACGGTTCCACATCCACAGACTCAACCCACCGTGGATTGAAAATATTTGAAATATTTTTTAAAAACAAACAATAACACGAATTTTAAAAACTCCAGCGTAACAACCATTTGCCAAGCATTTCAGCATGTTAGGCAGTATAAGCAATCTAGAGATGATTCGAACTACTGTGCGAGAGGATGCACGTAGGCTGTGTGTAGACACTGGGCCATCTCATATAAGGACCTCGAGCACCCTCTGATGCTGGTATCCAAGGGAGGTCCTGACCCAATCCCTCCCCCACCACACCCAGGTGCAGCTGCACAAGGCTGCTGTGAGTGTTTTAAAATGGGAAGATTTAAAACCTTGCACAATAGGAAGCGGAAGCACGTCTCACCTGCCCTGCCCCAAGGCTACCAACGAGACAGGTGCCAGACCTCGAAGCACGGTGGCACCCGGGGCCTCTTGCCATGCTGTGGGGAAGCCCCCAGCTGGCCTTCACATG
This sequence comes from Avahi laniger, assembly GCA_963575035.1. Lineage (NCBI taxonomy): Eukaryota > Metazoa > Chordata > Mammalia > Primates > Indriidae > Avahi > Avahi laniger. The sequence continues at coordinate 675 of CAUYSK010005452.1, read as the reverse complement.
ACAGCTTGGGCTGCCTGCCTGACCACACCCTCGGGGGATCCCGGGCCACTGCGGGACGTAAACTGCTCCTGGATCCTTTTTCTAAAAACTATGGTCAAGTATACATAATGTAAACTGACCCTCTTTGCCATTTTTGAGTGCACAGCTCAGTGGCGTTGCGAAAGTGGAAACCTCAAACCGTGTTTTCCTGTGTTCTCACACCACAGCAACGATGAACACAGAGGACGTCTGTGACCAAATGCAGGGGTTTCTCCCCACACACCAAGCCACAGTTCTGCGCTGACACCAGCCAGGTGTCCTCCAATTCAGTTCTGACATTCTCTACCGGGAGACAGCGCAGATTACCAGGTTGAGGGCTCAGTCCCCAAAACGGCCGCTGGCTTCAGACCAGTCGCAAGTCTGGGCCCCAGAACTCGGACCAACTGGCTTCAAGGTAGGGGTCCCATGACCCAATCTTTGGGTTCAGTTAATTTGCAAGAGCAGCCCACAGAACTCAGGGGAACACTGACATTTACTGGTTCATTACAAAGGATATTTTTTTTTTTTTTGAGACAGAGTCTCACTGTGTTGCCCAGGCTAGAGTGCCGTGGCGTCAGCTTAGCTCACAGCAACCTCAAACTCCTGGGCTCAAGCGATCCTACTGCCTCAGCCTCCTGAGTAGCTGGGAATACAGAC
>CAUYSK010005450.1:0-15099 GCA_963575035.1 Avahi laniger | reverse complement strand
AAGGACATGAACAGAAACTTTTCAAAAGAAGACAGAATAATGGTCAAGAAACATATGAAAAAATGCTCAACATCTCTAATCATCAGGGAAATGCAAATCAAAACCACAGTGAGATATCACTTATCTCCAGTGAGACTGGCCTTTATCAAAAAGTCCCAAAACAATAAATGTTGGTGTGGACGCAAAGAGATAGGAACACTCATACACTGCTGGTGGGACTGCAAACTAGTGCAACCTCTGTGGAAAGCAATATGGAGATACCTTAAAGAGATACAAGTAGAAGTACCATTCGAGCCAGCAATCCATTACTGGGCATCTACCCAAAAGATCAAATGATACTGTATAAGAAAGACACCTGCACCTGAATGTTAATAGCAGCACAATTCACAATTGCAAAGATGTGGAAACAACCCAAGTGTCCATCAATCCATAAGTGGATTAATAAAATGTGGTATATGTATACCATGGAGTACTATTCAGCTATAAAAAATCATGGTGATATAGCACCTCTTGTATACTCCTGGATAGAGCTGGAATCCATTCTACTAAATGAAGTATCACAAGAATGGAAAAATAAGCACCACATGTACTCGCCAGCAAATTGGTTTCACTGATCAACACCTAAGGGCACATATAAGAATAACATTTATCAGGCATTGGGCAGATGGGAGGGGGGACGAGGGACTGGGTATATACATACATAATGAGTGCGATGCGCACCATCTGGGGGATGGACATGCTTGAAGCTCTGACTGGGGCGGGGGGTGAGGGCAACATAACCTAAACATCTGTACCCCCATAATATGCAGAAATAAAAAAAATTAAAAAATAGGTTTCTTTACTATGTAACTTCTCAGAGTTTTTCCTATACTGATTAATGTACATTGTGAATTTCCAAGACAGGACTATACTATACAGAATTGCACAAAGTTATTTGACCAAACAATTTTTTCTTCCTTTTATAAAGTATCTTGTGGGATTAGTGCTCTGTGGAATGCACTTTGGAAAGCCACACTATACGAAGATAGAATTTTATCACACTCCAAAAGGCATGAACCACAACTCAAATTTGTTCACTGTCACTTTGAAAGATCAAGCAGGGGTCCCTAACCTATGGTGAGTTGTATAATCATTTCATTATATATTACAATGTAACACTAACAGAAATAAAGTGAATAATAAATGCAATGAACTTGAATCATCCTGAAATCATCCCCCACCTCGCATCTGTGGAAAAATTGTCTTACATGTAAACAGTCCCTGGTACCAAAAAGGTTGGGAACCACTGTAATATGTCATAGTACAAAGTGGTATATTCAATTGCCTAATTCTTGATTCAATTTGGCTGTTAAGAATGCTGAAGTGAGAAGTTCCATTCAAGAAAAATTGAGGAAGTAGCCATCAACATAGTCATTAGCCAAAGCATTACTAATCTGGCATTTGTCATACAACAAATATTAGCTAGAAACAATTAAGGTTCTCTAAAGAAAGTCTCCCACTAGGAATATAATATTTGTCTACATTTGGGACAACAATATCCTTGAAAATGTCTAGGAGATTTTTCATGCTGTTTTTCAGTAGCACCTACAGAAATGTCTACTAGTCACTAGAAACATTCATTCATTCATCCAACAAATCCTGAGTACCTAGCATTTGCCAGGCACTATGCTGAGCACTGGGGATACAATGGTAAATAGGACAGATCAATCTCTGCCCTCACGATGCCTTCGATCTAGTCTAGGAAAAACTGATATATAAAATACCATCTAATAAACGTTTCAGCCAAGTCTGGACATGCAAAATGCTGCAGAGCACAGGGCATTTACCTGCATAATCCATGCCCCAAAAAGTCTCAGTCTGAAATACCTGAATCAGGGGTGCCAAAGCAGAGCCAAGGGCTTAACTTAATAGAATGATTGACCCAGCTTCACTGCTTACATTGCCAGCAAAGTACTGCTCTTACCAATGCTACCCAATTCCAAACACAAACAAAAATGTCTAACATCTTCATCAATGACACAATTTTATCTACGATCACAGTAAAGAACAAATAGCATTTTAAAATGTATTTTCAGAAATCAACCTGCCTGGTCTTGATGAACAATTGTTTGTTTCAAAGATATTAGAATTTTCTCCAAGTTTAGTAATTCAGTGGGCTCACCATAAGGAAATTAGAGATATAAAATACTGCTAGAATGCTACCAATCTGTCTTCCAGCTAGTGCTAAATAGTAGCAGAAGCACTGAGTCCCTCACAGCATTAAAGCATTAAACACTATTCTGCTGCCTACAGTTTTGTTTGCCTCTTCTTTTCATTCATATACCACCTGATATGTTTCTCCATTTTGCTACAGAAGGATACATTAACCTAATAGCCACCTTCATTGACTGAACATTTTATGCTGTTTTTACCCTTAAATGATGCACTATAATTTTTTAGGTATCTATAAACCAAGTGAACACACTCTCTCTCCCTCTCATTTTGATGAATTACAGTACTCTCCACTTATCTGCAGTTTTGCTTTTTGCAGTTTCAGTTATCTGCAGTCAACTGCAGTCTGAAATGTTAAGTGGAAAATTCCAGAAATAAACAATTCATAAGCTCTAATTCACTTTTATTTCAGTATTTTGTTATAATCTTATTATTTTATTTTTAGTTATTGTTGTTAATCTCTTGCTGTATATAATTTATAAATTAAACTTTACCATAGGTATGTATGTATAGGAAAAAACATAGGATTCAATACTATCTGTGGTTTCAGGCATCCACTGGAAGTCTTGGAACGTATCCCTTCCAGATAAGGGACGAGTATTACAGTGTTTTCGTTCCTGTCTCCATCTTATTTGTGGTCTCCCTTTTTACCTCCGACTTTTGTTTCTGATTCGAAAACTTTGATCATGACAATTATAAGGGAGAATTTAGAACTAATGTATACATTTGTCGAAAAAGCCACAGGGCACTTGTTTGTGGGGTAAGTTCAAAATAGCATTTCTTATGTTTCTTATTCTTAATCTGATGGAACCATGCTAACAACACAGCAGCTTATGTTGAGTGCTTCTTGCCTGTTGTGCTGGCAGAGGCTGAGCTTATCACGTGATTCATGAGCTTCCCTAAATTCTGGCCCAAATACTGTTATTTAGGTTTCTGAGAATGGCTTCAAGGGATGGATGCCATAGAAAAGAATAGGCTCATTCACTTCCAATTAGTGTTTGCTGAGATACTTGAACTATGATCACCTGTAACTAAGAGGCCGTTAGTGAACACGATGAGCAGGTAATATTGCATATGGTAAAAATTATAATAATAGGTCTTGTTAGTACTTTATATCATATCTTATAGTAAGATCTAGAGGACTTACTATTTGCCAAACACTTTTCTAAACACTTCACGCCTATCAACTTATTTAATTCCCACTAGTGCCCTATGGGGAGGTGTTATTTCAAAATCTAAACTTTATAGGTGGAGAAACTGAGGCACCGGGATATTTACCCATAGTGACAGTTAATAAATGATGAGACTTGGCTTTTGTAGTCACTTTTTCAAACCTCCCTCCCTCCCTCCTTCCCTTCCCCTGTCCTGCTCTTCATCACAGGCAACTGCATTCCCAGATCCCCCTGTCTTCTGGCTTCTGAGCAGGTTTGATAGATGGGAGGCATTGGCAGAAAATTGTAGACAGGAGTTGAGGAAAAGCAAGACTGGACAGCCCTCCCTGCATAGCCCCACGTTTATCTGGGCAGTCCCTACCTGGGTTTTAGCTTCAACCAGACAGCCTGCTTCCGGGTTCCGGTAACACCACCTCCTTCCATTGCCCCTACAGCCCTAGAAGTGGAAGCAGCTTCCTGGTGTTGCTAATCTCTGGAAGACTTCACCATTTCCTGCTTGACTTCTCAACGAGTCCATCACTCATTTAACCAAGCACCTACATTAAATTCCCTTCAGCTGAATGATCTAGACTAGTTTCTGTTTTCCTGGCATGACTCTAACAGATATATTAATAGCTTTGAATTCAGACAGTCTAGTCCCAAAGTCCATGCACTTAAATGCTATGCTATCCTACCCTTTCACAGAAGAATTTCATTCCATGGAGATTTTCAAAGGGTCTAAGAGACGAATAACCCAGCCTGGAATCTACCTTCTTTAAATTATGGTCGACCAAGGGTATCCCATAATGACCCAAGGGCCCCATTCTTGACTTTAAAGTCTGTAAGGACAACAATTGTGCATATTTTATTCATTGCTGTATCTCCAGTACATGGCACAAAGCCTGGCATTGTAGGTCCACAATATGTGTTTGTTGAATCACTATCTGACATCCATTTCATTTTGTTTTCATGTAAGTAAAATTGATAATAAAATCTGTCTCTTGTAATATTTATTCAGCATTATATGTATAATAATACATTATATGTGTATTGTATGTGTTAGTACCAAACACGGGCTTAGAAATCAAACTGGGGTTAAATCTTAGCTCTACCATTCACTACCTATATGAATTTGGGCATGTTACTTAATCTCTCTGAGCTACTAAAATTAGAATAATATTGGGATTTATCTCTTAGGGTTGTTATAAGAATTAAATGAGATAAAATATGTAATGTGCCTAGTAAAGGCATGGAACATGGTAATTACTCATTAAATGGAAGCAGATGATGCTATTACTGTTGTGCTGTTACTATTATTACTATTGTTGGTGCTGTTATTTATACTTCTCCCCTTTTAAAAGGTATGCTTGTGTTGTAACATTTCCTAAGGAGGTAAGAACTGTTTTTAACTGATTTTCTGCCTACCAGACCCTTCAGCCTCTGATTTCTCCATGCCTCCCTGCTATAGAGGCTGAAGGCCTTTAAAATTGCAGACTAAAGCCAATCAATTCCTTGAGCCTCACTGACAGTGGAAAATATTTTGAATTATTTTCTCTCTCCTAAGCCTAATACCAGTGTGTCTGGGGCAAGCCCAGAGTTACCATGTACTCTATGAACCTCAACTTCCTTACCACTTCCTGTTATATTTAGCCAGTGTATGTAACTGGGATTCTGCCCCTGTTTCCACATTGCACTTCTGTTTCTTTAGTGGCTCTAGAGCCCGAATCCCTGACTCCGTGATTAGCCTTTGCTGATGGGGGCATAATCCTAATTCCTTGCTCTCAATCAAATGGAATTTATAGAACCTCAATGCTACCATATTTCTGCATATAGAGCTAGCCATTGCTTGGAAATTTCTGCTAATGAACATCCGTATTCCTTCCAATCATATTAGGCCACCCTCCTCCTTGGAAATCTATGCTGGCTAGGTTCAAGCATGCTACACTGCTATGAACACCATGACACTAACTGCTAACTTGCTCCTTAAGAAGCTATTGCTAAACTTGTTTAGTCCCACAGCCCTGACCATGTTCTTTCCTAGATTAATTTTCTTCCCCACTGGCCCTCTAAAGTCCTAAATTGGTTTTGTGGCCTGGCTTATATGAGTTATAACAGTGTTTGTCCCAGCACTATATGCAGTTAGGTGCATCCCACACATTGTGTAAATGAGAATGCTGATCTATTGGACCCAAAACCATTCAGCCAGTTCTCCTCATTTGGTTATTTCTCTGCATTCCTTCCTTCCTTCATTCATTCAACAAATATTCATTGAATACTTCCTGTGTATACTCTACTAGGAACAGGAGATACAGTTGTGAATAAGACAAATCTGTAACTTCAAGGAGCTTATCTTCTGCAGGGTTGGGGCTCACCAAGAAAACTTTCTGCAAGACTCCCAGGCCCTCTGCTGTTCTTTCTATTTTTCTAGAAAATCCTTTCAAAGATCATTATCATTAATCCACTGGCTCCCACAATTATTCCCTTGCAAAGAAAGAGAATTTTGTGCTGCTAATAACATCAAGAGTAAAACCGATGAGCACCTTTATCCACCCACACACTCACGCACCCACACAGTAAGTTATCAGTACTAAGAGAAAATAATTATTCTCATTTTATGAAAACTATGCCCCCAAAGTGTCAAAGAATCTATAGATTTGGTTTTAATTAAGAATGGAAGAACTGATGGCCAAGTTAATTGGCCTCATCAAGTCAGACCTTTGACCACATTCTGTAAGTTAGGAAAATAAAATGAGTGTGATGTCAGATCAGCCTTCATATCAGCAGCTACTCTCTCCAATTTAGCTTACAATCCAGAGTGTCTAATCCAATCCAAAGTAGCTAGAATGAGCGGACAAATTTTCCAAGAGCAAGAGACCCCATCACTTCCTCTAGTTTGCATCTTTCATTGTCAATAGGAAATTAATCACCAGGTTCCACCCCAGTGCTATAGGAATTTTTGTAATGATTTATTGTATGAATAACTGAGGAGAAAAAGTCTCCGATGACATAATATGCATAATGTGCATTTTAATTGGAAGGCAATTTAGATATTTATTTAGGCCATGCTCACGTGCAAGTTATTTCTAATGATAGAAAGCTGCTTTGGTGGAACTAATTATGATAAATTACTAACAGCGGTTGCAAACATTAAGTGTTCAGCCAAAGTGATCAATAGACCAAAAGCCAAGCTTAGACATAATTCTGAATGCTTTATATGAAATTCTCATGGAATTAAAAAAGGGCCCCCCTAAACCTGTTTTACCAGAGAATGAGTACTCCAAATGCATTAAGATCTTCTAAGCATTGACAAGGCTGCCTTACGATACAGATATATGAGCCCCTGGATCCCTAGACATGGAACTCTGAACTTTCCCATAATGCACTTAATTCTCAGAAGAACTAGGGTACTGATACAATGTTGAAATATCTCAAGTAAGCTTAAGTTTTCTCATAAATCAATTTTGTCTTGGTACAATAGATGCCAGGCTTGATGGGAACAAGTAAGATGAAAATTTAATTTTGCAAATTGTTCATTTAATCTCACATTCACTATCATGTGAATGTGAAAAAATAAAACAGGGCAATTTCCATATGACCACAAATCAAGTGTAGCAGAAATGTACTTAGAACCATGCAAAGCCCATTTAAAAATGGGTTGGACAATCGGAGTCTTTGCTTTCCAAAATAATCTTGCTCAAGAGTGAAGCTATTTTCTACTTCAGATCTCATCACAAAACCACCCTGGTTCTGTTCATTGTAAAATACTTTAGGTTCAGTAGGACATCGCACTTTTGTTTGGCATTCCGATGGCATGGACCACAATGAAAAGAGACCATGCCTGAAAATGCTGGTTCCCAGTCTGGCAGAGAATCCTCTGGGTATGCAGTTTTTAAATGTATTTTCTTATTTAAGAACTTCAAAAACCATAGCAAATAATCCAAATCCCTTCATATCCACAGCTCCTTTTATGAAATAAAATTATCACAGATACAAATGAAGCCACCTATGCATCTCTTCCTGTTTCTATATCTTCCCTTCCTCCTCAGAAGTAAGCACTATTATAAATTTGGTGTTTACTATTTCCATGCATATTTCATACTATTTTACACATATATATCCGTTAACAAAATATAATATTGTTTTGCATTTTATGGTATCATATTGTATGTATTTTTCCATAAGTATTTTCTTTTATTCATTCAACATTGTGGTTTTTGAAATTCATCCATGTTGATGTACATAGCTCCACTCGAATCATTTGTACTCCCGTATGTATTTCCATTGTGTCTATATACCACAAATTTATAATCTTTTCTCTGTAGATATACATTCAGGTTGTTTCCACGTTTTTGGAGTTACAAATAATGCTACTGTGAACATGTTTCCTGGCACTCGTGGGCAAGATCTTCTCTAGGGAGTAAACCTAGGCATGGAATTATGGGACTGTAGGGTGTATCCACATCGTCAATTTTACCAAATAATGCCAAATTGTTTTCCAGTGTGATTGTACCAATTTACATGCCCGCCAGCAGTGTAAGAGGATTTCCATTGCATATTTCTCAAAATTTTTTTCTTTTCCTGAGAAAGTTATTCCTTTGTTACCTCAACATTACTTGCTAGTTCAGTTCCTCTAACACTGAAAAGAATTTTTTTTAAAGTGACCACAAGTCAGTCAGCTTGATTAGCTGAGCTCCATCTGGGGAGCCAAGTGAATCATTCAGGTTCCTACAATCTCAGAACAAAAATATAAGGCCCAGGACAATCATCTTTGTTACGTTCTACCCTTCCCTCTGCACTTTCAGCTCTCATTGATTTGATGCCTCTGCTCTCAGCATCGCCATGTCACCTCTAGTTACCACTTATGCTCCAGCCAGCTCCCATTCTCATCACAGTTTACCTGGAAATCATTACTCATGCAGTTATTCATTCAGCCAGCCACTCAATTATTTAACAAATATGTACTGAGTGCCTAAGATTCTCTAAATGCTATATGATGGGGTTAATAATGGAGACTATATGATGTGGTTAAAAATGAAAGGAAGTGTCACAGTAGACAAGACTGGTACCTCTTCTGCCTTATGTTCCAACTTCGTTCTCTTTGCCAGAAAATCTGATCAATGAAATCAAGGTGAGTAAAAAAAGAACAAATATTAATTGAGCACCTACTATGAGCTAATATATCCATGATTGAAAAATGACAGCATGTTCACTCTTGTGTGTAACATTTGTAAGTAACATGGCCATCAATGCTGTGACACAAAGGAAAGTGACTAAGCCAGCCATCATTTATTGAGTATTGATATGTTTCAGGCACAAAACTGTTATCTCCTTTTAATCCTATAATAGGACTGTGAGATAAGGATTACTATTTTCCCATTTAGTGAAAAGGAAACTGAACCCCAGAAAAAATCAGCAACTTTCCCAAGGTCTGATAGTAAGAGACTGATCTAAGAGTCAAATCCTCATCTAACCCTACCAGTCCATGGCCTCTTATGGTTGATAGTAGGAATTTTAAACACTGTGAACCAGACAAGGAAAACACAGTTTCCCAATCCAAGCCACTATATGCAGGCCAGACAGGATGTAATTTGCTGATGTAATTTTTTGCCAAGAAAATATCAAAGGAATTTTTAATCACTGTGAATCGGCTGAAGTTCCATTGCACATTATAGATGGTGCCTCCCTCAGGACAAGGTCATGGTGCACAAGTCTTGATTCAATGCCCAGTCTGGTTTTGTGTCTAGAGCTAAGGACTGTATCTCTGACTTCAGGATCCTTCCACAGAAAGTTTCCCTAGCATCCCCTAATAAAGGATAGGGCCAAGACAGAACTAGCTATGAGGCCATAGGAAGTCCCAAACTCTTTTCAATGCACAGGACTTCTGTGGACTTGGCAATTACTAGGAAAACTGGGTGAAAGAAAAAAATGACATTATGGAGTCAATTCCAGAGGATCGACAAAATGGCAGCTGGCCACAATCTCGTTGTCACTGGGAGGAACCTGGAAGTCAGATCTCAGTTTAAATGTCACCTCTTCTAGGAAGCCTTCCCTCGCCACCGAAGTATGGGCTAATGCCCTTGTTGTGTGCTTCCACAGAGCTCTGTGCTTCCCCTACCATAACACTGACCCCACTGTATTGTAATTTTCTGGTTACCTGCCTGCCTCTTCCATTAAGACTGTGAGCTCCAGGAGAGGAGGGATCATACATGCCATTCCACTCTTATATTTGTAGTGCCTAGCACCATGGCTGATACAAAATAGATACTCAGTGGGTGTGTGTTAAATGAATGAATAAATGAACAAATGAAACTAGGGCTAAAAATTCCAACACCTTTTCTTCTCAGAGGAAGAGACCCAGAAGTGATCTGACTGAAGCATTATAAAAAGCTGGAAAGCAGGACTCCATTGATCTGCAAAACAACCATAACACTTAATTATCATTTACTATGTGCCAGGCATTGTTTCATTTTATGTTTATTAGCCCATTTAATTCTCACAACAATCCTATGAGGTTGGTGCAGTTACTATCTCCAATTAACAGATGAGCAAACTGAGGCTTAGAAAGGTTCGATGACTCACCCAATGTCATTTAGCTAGGAAGTGGTGAAGCTAGGATTTGAACCCAAACAGTGTGGCTCCAAAGTCTGTGCCCTTAACCACTTGGATAAACTGTAAAAGTACCGAGGTCTTTCTTGATTTTTGTCCCAAGGTGAAGTGCTGATAACTCAACAGCCACTGTATTTTCCTATGTCTAGACCCTAAAACCCTTATCAGACTACACTCTGTATCCCTTTAAGAGACATGGCCCTATCCCATGATCTGTACTCTTGGACCTAATACATTTTGGTGGTTCTGAAAAAGTGCCATGCTAAGCTCTGCACAAGAAGACCTATAGTTGGGTCATACTTACACTGCACCTCGGGAAAATTATCTTAGCTTGGGCTCTGGCATAAGACAAAACTGGGTTTGAAATCAGCTCTAAAATTTACTAATGATGAGACCTTAAACTACCTAAACTCTCTGAACCTCAGTGTCTCATCTGAAAAGAGATAATATTAGTATCTATCCCAAAGAATGCTCTGAGCATCAAATGTGATAGATTATGTAAAATGCTTAGTACAGTGCCTGGCACAGAGGGACTGTTCAAAAAATGTTAGTGTCATCTGTGGGATTTATTTTCTTCCTCTGAAACATGACAGTCCTACTACATATTTCCCAGGATCGTTGTGAGGACGAAAGGAGATAGGGAGAGTATGCCCAGCAAAAGGCTATGTTATGTTATTGCCTCCCTCTTGCTCCCATGTCCTTTTCCTTCACTGGCAATCCAGCTTTAGACTTACCACTATACTAAAACTTCTCTTTAAAAGGTCACCCACCTATAACTTCCAGAATGTCAATTCTAATGCTCTATTCTCAAGTCTCATCCTACTTGCCCTGTCTACTACATTTTTTTTTTCATTATTGACCACCCCTCTGCCTTAAGTTTCTCCCTTCTTGGTCACAAAATTACATTCTGCTATTGCTGCTGCTGTTGCTACTGCTGCTACATAAAGATACCTCTTGCACTAAAAGCTCCTTTCTGCCAGCCTCTTCAACACATATTTGTTTGCCAAGGTTCTAGCCCTGGCACACTCCACTTCCCACTGAGCCCACGCTTGCTGGGCAATCACATCTCCTGCAGCTACAAGAGCTCAGTCTATGTGGATGAGCCCTAAATTTATGACTCTGACCTTAACCTCAATTGAGCTCGAGTACTCAATCTGTATTTCTTGCTGAATATCAAGCTTGACAATCTCTCCTTTCTTCCTCCTTAAACCAGAACTTCCTCCTGTGTTTCCTGTTTTCAGTTAATGGTCTCATCATTCTCCCAAGACACCAGAGTTTTAAACCCTAGAAATCAATTTCAGTTGTAGCCTTTACTATTTTTTGTTCAAACTTGACTAGTAGTTACCAAATAAGCATCACTTATTCCAGTCTCAACCTGCTTTACCACATCCTTCAGCTAGCCCCAAATTCATAGACCTAATAAAGCCATTCCCAGGTCTAGAAGTATGCACAGACACCACAATGACAAGTTTAAAACGCCAAAGGCATTAATCCAGAAATCTTGTCTTCAAAGTCCTTTACTAATTCAAGCCCCTTTCTAAACTTAACATAGTATTCCCCTTGGCGTTTCCAAAAGTGGACGTAACCTTCACCATAGAATTTTATGTGTTGAAGTTATTCTCTCTGCTTGGGCTGTCTTACATAAGTCTCCCTTCCTTCAAAGACATCGATGTTTTAAAAGCATACTTATTCTTTAAGCCCTCCTAAAATCCCACCTAAATCACATAGCCATCTCCAAAGACCTCAGTGGAAATTTCTCTCTGTCTTTCCCTTAAGATCTCACAGCACCTAATTTTTACCTACCGTGTAGAGCTTTCCATAGTCCATCTTATAATTATTTAAATATATGCCATTATCATGAACTAGATTATAAGCTATTTAAGGACAAGGACAATCCTATATGTTTTTCATCTATGAATTTCCCGCAGAACAAAACATAGAGTTTCACACATGGTAGGAACTCAGGAAGAGCTGTGTGTTTCTGGGGTGTGTGTGTGTGTGTGTGTGTGTGTGTGCATGCCCGCACATTTTAGTAGAATTGAGCCTATGCACGCTGAACCTCTAGGAACTCTGCAATCTTTCTCAACAAAAAACCCTATGGACCCCCATGTGCTCCCTAAGTAGGTAGACTTTAGAAGCCTATGTGAATTAATGGCCTGGGTAGGAGATTGAACCCATAAACTTCTACCTCACTATCAGCAGCCTGTAACCAACAAGTATAACTTACCTCTATCATAGCATTTATCACACTTTGTAGTAGATGTCTCACTGATGCCCTCTACACTGTAAGCTCGAAAAGGGAAGGGACTCTTAGCACTGGCTTCCCAGGGCCTGGCTCAGGTCAAAAGAGTCTGTTGAATATATCCACGAATATGTGAACTGACCTATATGGATTTCAGGTTCACAACTTTGAACTTGATAAGTTGGCAAATGATCAGCCATTATAATATCATAATTTGGAAAACCATCAGCTGAGATCATCTTAGGATTCCCCTAGCCTAGCTCACTGCAACCTTAGACAAATGTATTAACAATGGCTGTTCATAAAGCATAGTGGGCAGCCTGTCATCATGGGCTTACCATCATTAATATACCCTTCAAATTTAAAGTGACACCATTATGGTAAGCATTAATAATTCCCTGCATAATAATAGTGATAACAGCAGGTAGTTTCCGAAAACTATTGCCCATGTTTTAATAATACATCCTGAATGTTGTTGCACTTAAAGCAGTCTCCTGAGTAGAAGAGAAAATGGAGCTATTCTGATAATAACGGTTTATAGTAATAATAGTTTAGAGCTCTAGCTTGAAGTTACTTGTGTGTGTCCTTTATTTTTCTTGAATCTCTGGGTAACATCACTATGGAATCTCATTTTTTCAAAAGTACTGGCATGAACTGATCTCACTTGATAATGCTGCAATCATAGAATGGCTGCAGTCCAAACAGCTTCTAAAAATTATAGAGATTCAGAAATGTCAGTGGCCCCACAATACCAAAACACAATATATGGCAATCCCTTATCTATTAAAAGAATCTGCTCTGTACCAATGGACTATTTAGGAATGGACAATCTAGAAAAAAATACTGAGGTACAGTGAATAAAAGCAATGTATTTGGAATCTACCAGATATAGGTTTGAAACTTTGGCTTGGCCACCTCTCTTTGGTAAGTTACTTAACACTTCTTCTCCTAAGCTTCTTGTAAGATAGAGCTAGTAACACCCATTTCATTTTGTTGAGAGGATTATATGCCATAATATGCATAAAACACCTGACATACAGGAAGTTCTCAATATGCAGTAGCTAATATTCTCATTTTGAGTTGGTATATAGCATAAGTCCAAAGTTGTGAATTTGATCTTTATATGGACCAGTTCACATATTTATGGATGTATTCAAGAAACTCTTTTGTCCTGAAGCAGGCCCTAGGAAGCCAGTGCTAAGAGTCCTTGCCCCTTGGAGCTCACAGTGTAAAGGGCATCAGTGAGACATCTACTACAAGGTATGTTAAATGTTCTAATAGAAATAAGCATAGTAGGGATTAAAGAAGGTTTCTTGGAGAAGGTAGTGCCTAAGTATAGACTTGAAAGAAGAGTAGCTATTGCCAGGATGGAGAAAAGGGGAAGAGAGCTTTTTTCCAGAGGATACAACATGAGAAAAGACTACCTGATTTTTTCTGTTGTAACAGACTCCCAATTCCATTCAGTCCTTTATAGAGAGTCCTTTGGACTCTAAGCACTTAGAGAAAGACAGAATAGCTGGGTCAGGGAAAGTCCATCCTATTTCTGAAAGAATAACTCAAACTGTTTACACTTCTGATAGAATGAGGATCTTGTAGCATTATCTTTCTGTAATTAGAATAGCAAATTATTTCCATATAGTTCTCAAAGACCTTCTAGACACCAATAAATTCAGTATTTAATGAAAAATACAATGCTACTTCATATAAGGTTGATACATTTTTAACATATTAAAGATAATTCTAAGAGATTTTAGGATGCATGAAGATTTGGGCTGTCTGGGAAAACTACTATACGGGTCTGAATCAGGAGGATGATCTTTGTCAGCTATTGTCTAGATCAGAGACCTATTTGAACACATGTGCAAGAGTTACAAGTATGCTGAGATATTGACTACCTCTTGCACTCAGGGGACCCTGCTGTGGTGGCTGGGACAGCCAGATTCCTGGGCTATTCAACTCTAGCAGTGATAAGTTTTTTCCTTTTACTTTAGTGTGAAAATAACATTATTCTGTCTGTACCATGACAAGACAAGAAATGAGAAACATTGCTACGGAGTTCCTCCTCTAGAGGTGAAAACGTTAGCCTAAATTACATTGGGGTTAAGGGCATTGTCATCATCATTGTCAGTGACATCATCATCAACATCATCATCACTAGTAGTATTTCTACTATTAAAGAAAAAGGATCCTTTATTCTAAAACAATCTCTTGGGTTCTCCCAAATATCTTGCTCTGCTCTTGGTGTCTAGTGATGACCAGGATTATAATTACTAATATAGAGAAGACAGTAAATCTTAATCAGAAGCCACTGTGACTGTGACTAATTCTTGACATTACCCAAAAATAAGTATGTATTGGGAGTATTCATCTGTCACCATATGAAAAAGTCCTGAATATTACTATGTATATGCATGGAGGCAACAAGAAGAAGTAGTCTCTCTCTCTTTTTTTTTATTTCAGCATATTATGGGGGTACAGATATTTAGGTTACGTATGTTGCCCTTGCCCCCCTCCCCCCCAAGTCCGAGTTTCAAATATGTCCATCTTTCAGGTGGTGCGCATTGCACTCTTTGTGTATGCATATACCCGTCCTCTCTCCCTCCTCCCCCCTGCCCAACATCCAATAGATGTTATTCTACATGCGCACTTATGTGTTGATCAGTTAATACCAATTTGATGGTGAGTACATGTGGTGCTTGTTTTTCCATTCTTGGGATACCTCACTTAGTAGAATGTGTTCCAACTCTATCCAGGAATATACAAGAGGTGCTATATCACCATTGTTTCTTAAAGCTGAATAGTACTCCATGGTATACATATACCACATTTTATTAATCCACTCATGTATTGATGGACACTTGGGTTGTTTCCACATCTTTGCAATTGTGA
>CAUYSK010005448.1:0-22555 GCA_963575035.1 Avahi laniger | reverse complement strand
GTTTAATTTTACAGTTTATCCCATATGCTTCCAAACAATGGTTGAGATTATTATAATATAAAGAGAATTACAATTAAAACATAAAATTAAAATAGAACTCAATCAATGGATAGTAAAAGTACTAGAAACTCAATATGAATTAGTTATAGCAAGCAAACACAAAATTAAGCTCACAGATTTGTGGAAGTCAATGCTAAAATGGACATATCTAGTTGCCATGCCAGAAAAAAGTCAGATCTCATCTGGAAATATTTTTTCCCTGACATTGAACATAGCCAGGATTTATCACATGAACCCTTAAGTAAAGTGACAGAGTATATTATGACTAGTATCTTCAATATCAGTTGGGCTAAATGCAGAGACACTTCTCAGAAGGTGTTTTCTTATGCTTGCCCTCTAGGCAGCCAGAAGGGGAAGGAGAATTTAACATTTAACGTTGTAAATATTACAACCGAAACAACTAGGCAAAGGATCTGAATATTTCTCAAAAAAAGATACGCAAATGATTAATAAGCACATAACATGATGCTCAACACATCATTAGCCGTCAGGGAAATGCAAATCAAAACCACACTGATATACTTCCTCATACCCACTGGGATGACTATAATCAAAAAGACAGATAACAACAAGTGTTGGTGAGGATGTAGAGAAACTGGAACCCGCATACACTGTGAAAGTGTAAAATGGTCTAGCTGCGTTAGGAAATAGTTCCTCAAAAGGTTAAATGTAGAATTGCTATATGATCAAGCAATTCTAATCCCAGTTATATCCAAGAGAAATGAAGATATATATCCATACAGAAATTTGTACAGGATGTTCATAACCAAAGAGTGGAAACCACCCCAAACGTCCATCAACTAATGAAAGGACAACTAAAATGTAGTATATATCCATATAATGGAACGTTATTCAGCAGTAAATGATACACTGATACATGCTACAGCATGATGAATCTTGAAAACATTACGCTAAGTGAAGGCAGGCAGACACAGAAGGACAAATATTGCATGATTCCATTTATACGAAATGTCTAGCGTAGAGGCAGAAAGTAGCTTAAGCATTTGCCAAGGCAGGGACGGAGGGGTTGGGGGCAATAGAGTATTCCTGTTAAAGGTGTAGAATTTCTTTTTGAGTGAAGAAAAGCTGTCTAAAATTGAAGCAAAGTTTGAGAAACGCTATCATGAGGCACTAAAGGGATTATTTTATGTGTAAGCATTTAAGCCAGGTGTTAACATAGTCTTGCACCATGTAACAACATCTGGGTCAACAGCAGATTGCCTATAACCCCAATTTCAGATATGGCTGGTCCCACAGATTATAATACCATATGTTTACTGTACCTTTTCTATGTTTAGGTATGTTTAGACACCCAAGTACTTACCACTGTGTTACAATTGCCTACAGTATTTGGTACAGTAACATGTCGTACAGGTTTGTTGCCTAGGAGCAATAAGCTACACTCTATAACCTACTAGGTGTATAGTAGGCTATACCATCTGGGTTTGTCTAAGTACACACTATGATGTTCACACAACAATGAAATCATCCAAAGACATGTTTCTCAGAACACATCCTCATTGTTAAGCAATGCATAATTGTAATTGGCTTTCTCAAGCATAAGAGAATCTCACTAAGGTGAAATTACATCATAATACATCTAACCAGATGAACTAGGGATAGCTTCAAACCTGAATCAGTTAATCTATCAATCATCAAACTTTTTTGGATCATGAATCATTTGAGAATGTGTTGAAAATTATGAACAAGACAGGCATGGTATTACCCTATGGAACCTAAATAACGTCACAGAATACTGACATCAGACAAGGACTCTCCATGACTGTAGTGAAACAAGACAAAAACAAGATTATATCATAATCCTGCCTGAATAGAAATTTAACAAGGGGGGAAGAGAAATACTGTGCAACCACAAAAATAACCAAACGTCCCCACTCCTACTTAACAGGAGTGACTACTACTTCCCCTGGGACAGCTCTGGCCTTTGTTCCCCTAGCTTCCTAGATAAAAGTCACAATACTCAATACCCAAATTGCTCCTGCTTTCTGACAGCACCCAATCTGTAATGGACTCTTGAATCTTCCCTAAAATCAAGTTAGCCAACTCCAAATCCTATAAGCCCCTCCTGACTTCCTCTCGATGAGACACTCATTGTTTTCTAAGGGATGGAGCTCTCTTGCTGCAGCAGTAAGCCCAATTTCAGATACAGGGGTGATCCTGGTGGTATTTGGCTGATGAGAATTACAATATAATATTTATAATACATAATTGGTAAGAGCATGAAAGTGTATATATATTATGGCCCTGTGTTCTTTTCTTTAAAAAGCGTATACATGTATAGAATAGTTACATTGGTATAAGAAAGACAATGGATACACACTAAAATGTTGAATAGTTATTTCTAAATGTTGGTATTATTTTCCTTTTTGCTCTCCTGCATTTCACATTTTTCTTCAAAGATAGTGTACAACTTAATAACACAGAAGGGAGGGAGGAGAAAAATTCCCTCCCAAAAGAATATGTTATGAGGGAGGAATTTTCTATTCAAACAGGTGTCAATCATACAAGGTTTTCAAACTTTAGCATAATAGAATCACTTGGGATGCTCACTGAAAATAGAGATTCCTGGGCTTCATCCCTCGAGTGAGCAGGGAATCTATATATTGAACCCCAGGTGAATTCTGACCCACAAGGCCTGAAGAGCAACCTTGAAAAACTGAGAGATGTGGCTTTTGGGACAAACTAGAACTTGAAGTATGGACAGATTTACAGAGGAAAGAGAAGACTTCTCAGGCTAAATGAGAAGCACGAAGAGCCCAAAAGCATGCAGCTGCATGTGCTGAGGAGGGGGAGAGTGAGTAGTCTGCTGCACAATGGACTCTCAGTCAACCTGATTTGATCAACCTGACGGAACTGAGGGCTCCTCGAAAGAACAGCTGAAAACTGGGCAAGCTTGGGAAGGTAAAGGGGGTGTATATATTTCATTCAAGCCTCCCACCCGCGTTTCTCACACCATCAGTCAATCCGCTGGTTTCTTCAGTTTATATCTAAACATTTTTCAGAAAGCAAGTCTAACTTTTCCTTAAACATTTCCACCGATAATTTTCATTTTTTTGACCCCACTAAATCTTTTCTACCCTCCTACAAAAGATTTTCTTTTATCTTTGCCTATGTTTCCAGCCATCTGAAAACCTACCGCCAGAGCCCACTAGGAAACATAGAAAACAAAATTAAGTTTAAAAGTCCCCCCACTGGGCATCTATATGACTCAAGAGTTTAAGAACTATCTTTCAATATCATAAGATACCAACTTTTTAATAATAAAGATATAGGATTTTCCAATGACTAGTGTAGCCTTTCACTTGCATCCAGAAATTTTCAAGTGGAAAAATGTTCCTACCTTTAACTATTCGAAAGGATATTTTTTATATTAAAAAATAATTGAGGCTCTTGTATACAATACAAAGTAAAATAACTTTAGAGATGAAAGAGACTTCAAAGAAAAAGCTTTCATTTTACTGATGAGAACTGTTTCACATCCTGTTTTCCCTAAAACACACACACGTACACACATTTCAAAGAAAAATAAATTGTATCTTAGCTGGAAAATTCCCCTCAATATTTTATGTCCCTTAAAGTAAGTGACAGTAAATGGTTTTTGTACAAACATTTTCAGAAAACTCAAACTTCAATGACCCAAATGAACATTGTTGCAGACTTAAAGCACATTCGTGACTAGAATGTCTTTTTGGTAGGTTAACATTAAATATTCCATTTTAGTAAATGACAACTTTAATTATGCAGGAATAATCAAAATATACTTTTTCTTTTCATGTCTTTGAGTTAAATACTTCTATTGAAATAGTGTGGACAGAGCATGGAGCCTTAAAGACAGATGGACCTGGGCTTCAATCCCTGTTTGGCCACCTATACTTGGTAGATTCATAGGCTTTTTTTTTTTTCTAGTCTGTTTTCTTGCACATAAAACAGATGTAACATCTACCTCATAGTGCTAAGGATTAAGAGAGTTACACATATGTAGAAGGAAAGAAATACTGGTGACAGAATTCTCCAAGGAAGGAAATGTCTTTTGATTAGAGACTAAACCACAGAGAATGGTAAAGGCAGTTAGAAAAATGGTAAAGAATACAAAATTGCATAATAAAGTTGAATAAAGTAAAAAATTGCATAATAAAGTAAAAAAAAAATCTTAACTTTTCACAAGCATTTGAGAGGGAAGGAGAGAAAAGAGAGGGGACTCTGAGATAGAAAAATGCTGGGGAGAGAAAAGAGAGAATGGTATAGCAAGATGGAGGGAGGCTGTGACTCAAAAAGAACAAGAAGTTTCCTGTGGCCAAACAGGCTCTCAACAAGGACGCTGAGGTATCATATGAAATATGTTTGGTCTTTGTCCCCAAAGACAAAGGCTTTTAAAACCCTTGGACTATCCTGAATGTTGGAGTGTCTTTGTTACTCATAATGAGCCCCTTTGGAATATACCTGAATTTATGCTAATGAGGTGACTGAGGGGGAGGTCCCTAGATAGCCTCAACATGGGGTTGGTCACCGGAAAGACCAAGTGGTTAGAAGGCTGGAACTTTCTGGCCCACCCTCTTACCTTTGGGAAGGGGAATGGACTGGAGATTAGGCTCCATAAAAATTCCTGAACAACAAATTTGATGAGCCTCTGTGTTGATGAACACATCCAAGAGCAGGGCAGGCAGCAAGCCCAGAGAGAGCACCAAAGCCCCGAGCCTCCCAACCCCCACGCCTTGCCCTATGCATCTCTTCCATCTGGCTGTTCCTGATTTATAACCTTTATAATAAACCAGTAAATGTGAGTAAAGTGTTTTCCCTGAGCTCTGTGAGCCAGCCTAGCAAATTAATGGAACCCAATGAGTGGGCCGTGGAAACCCCAATTTATAGCTAGGCAGTCAGAAGTGTAAATGGCATCCTCCTTGAGATTGGCATCCAAAGAAAGAGGGCAGTCACCTGTGGGATCTGACACTATCTCCAGGTAGACAGCATCAGAATTGAATTGGACGCAGCTGGTATGGAATGGAGACTTGCTTGGTGAGTGGGGGCGGGGGGGACCCACATGTCTGGTCACAGAAGGGCTGTGTTGAGATTAGAGCAGGAGAGAAACAGAGTGTCTCTCCTTAGATGCCCAACATTCTAATTTTTTGTACCCATCTTTTTTAAAAAACAGACTATTTTTTAGAGCAGTTTTAGGTTCACAGCAAAACTGAGTGGAAGACAGCTTTCCCACATACCTGCTGCTCTCACACATGCATAGCCTATAGGCATTATCAACACCCCCCAAAATAGTACATTTGTTACAACTGTTTCACCACCCGAAGAATCTACTCTTAACATTCTAAGTACCCCTCCCTCGTGCTCTGCCACAATTAGCAAGCCCCTCCCCCTAGCAAAAAGGAGAGAGTTTACCAGGTGAAACTCCTTTGTGTAAAGACACAACTGCCTTGAGTAAAGTCTGAATAAAAGTCTGCTAAACACGAGCGCCTTGAGTGAAGTGGTGTTGCGGGACAATCAAAGGTGGGCTGTCTCCAGATTTGAACTTACGCAGGTGATGAAAAGAAAACAGCTGTAAGACATAAAAAACACCACCAAGGTGGAGAATTCGGGAGAAACAGAGAAACCTGTGAGCGGTAGCTGGGAGAAAATTAAACCCTAGACGTATTGGGGAAGGGAAATAAGCAGCAGGATTTTTATTTGCGTGTCATGGGACAGAGTGACCTGGAGGGTGAAGGGGAACGCCAGGCAGCTTAGGACATCTGCTTAAGGGCTGCCTCATTTCCACCTGGGTGGCAGTCTGTGAAAGTGGCGCTCTTCCATCAGATTCGAGTGTTTCACGCCCCTTCCAAATATCAGGCAAAAGAAGGAAACTTTTTAAAGTGACATAAACCTACCGGGAAGCTGCACTGTACCCAAAATCGTCCCCCAGGACTCCAGACACGGACTGGTTAACTGGGAGCTACAGAGGGGCAAAGAGGAGGGGAAGGTCCAGCTTTGGGGAAAGCAGGTGCTCGCCAAAAGCCACTTCTGACCTCCCGATGACTAGAGGAAAGAATTTCTGTCGTGGCCGACAGTGCGAGGCTGCGAGGCTGGGAAAAGCAACTGAGCAGTTTTGGCGGGGGAGTCGCACGGAAGGCTTGGAATGAACATCTCGTTCCTGCAGTCTGCTCGGTGCGACTCCGTCTCCCAGTTTCTGAAATGCTAGCGACAGTACATGGCACCGTCACGTACGTTACTAACCACTACGTTACTCTGGGTTGACGGAAAGGTCAGACACACGCGCTTGCCTGACGACTCTCCCATTTTTTTAAGTGTCATTATACACGCGCGCGACCGAAAGGAAGGCGAGCTGACCGCGTTTCCTCAGTAAACGAGTGCTGCGGGACGAAGGTGCGGCCGCCCCTTCTCGGAGAAGGTTCCGCGGGTACCCCCGTTGGAAACAGATACAGGGCGTCTTTGTCAAACCGCAGTTCCCTCCCTGCACCCGGGCAGCAGTGGGCGCGAAGGGGCGCCAGGGGATTCACGACGGAGCCACCCACAGGTTCGCGCGTCTCCCAGGTGCTGTCGGTTTTGCAAACGGTCCGTGTCTACCGAGACCGTGACTGCCATCCCGGAGCTTCAGCGCCGGGGAGCGGAGACCCGACCCCCCGCTTGGCCGCCGCGCCCCAACCACCCTCGGTTTGCTGGGCTGGGCGTCGCAGCGCGGGAGCCCCAGCTGCGTCCCCGAACCCCGTCCCCACGCCGGGCGGGACGGCCCGCTCTCAGCCGCAGCCGCGCCTACCGTACCTCATGGTGCTCGCTCTGGCGCGTCCTGGCCGGGCGGGCGCGGCGCTCCCGGGAGAGGACGCCGGGAGGGGCGGCGGCAGCTCCTGTTTGTAAACACGCTCCACGTGCGCTCGCCCTGCCCCATTCGCAGCCCGCTCCCGGCACCCGTCGACGCGCGGCTTTCCGACCAGCCCTCAGAGGGTGCGATTTTTACTCCCTCTGAGGGAGAAGGAAGCTTCGCCCGCAGAGCCGGGCCAGGAGGTAAAAAAAAAAAAAAAAAGCCAAGGCGAGGCGAGCTTATATCGCCCCCTGCCGGCCAGCGTGGCAGGCGGCAGCCCGAAGCCGCCGGGCTATTAGCGGAACCCACACGGCGTCCAAAGACGCCGCCGCGGCCAGGCCCCGCCCCCGCTCGCTCGCCCGCCGCAGGCCCCGCCCCCGGGCCGCGCGCGCCCGCCCGCGCAGGCCCCGCCTTCCAGCCGGGACAACGTTCCTGCGGGGGCGCGCGCGTGCTCTCTAATCCCCCGCCTTCCGGCTCCGGCGCCCGTCGCCGCTGCCGCCGCGCCACCAGTGTCAGCCTCCCTCGGGTGACTCCATTTGCTCTCGGTGCGGTCTGGCCGCCGTGCAAGCGGGCGGAGAGCGATGCCCCCGGCCGGCGGACTGGCGTTCCCCGCGCCGAGCGACCGCTTGCTCGCTCGCTGGCTGCGGTGGTGACACCCTGGTCGCCGGCGTTGTCGGCGGAATCCGGGCTCCCTCCGCGGGAGGAAAGACGTCCCGCGCTCTGGAGCTCGCCCAGCGGGGAGAGGCCCTCGCTAACACTGCTTCTCTCTGACCTCTTAATTTCGGGAGGTAGGCTATTCAGGTCCCTCTGTCGCTCCAGATAATGCCTAGAAGCATTATTGTCGTATTTGGCTGTCTATCACATTAATAGGAGGTGTTAATTTTCTCAACATAGTTGCAGGTTAGATGTGGGTAATGCCACAGATCCTGATATTGAATTGAAAAAAAAATGTTTTTGGTATTTTCCTTTAGGTTTTGGAGGCTCCGAGTGTCTATACGGCCCCACAGGAACTACTTCTGTTGGCCCATCGAGGATCGTCTTTCACCAGGATTATTGTAACATCATCTTGACGGAGCCTTCCACCCCGTAGCCTCTGCGTTGGGGCCTAATTTCCACCAATGAAGTTTTCTGATGCTTTCTTTAACAATGTGACATCACTTCTTGTCCACCTTCCTCTGCAGTTGCCAAATCCATTAGGTATATAAGTCACCTTAAAGTTCACAGTTTTCTGCCTGTCCACTTTCACCTTGCTGGCACTGCTCACTTCTGTCCAGCTCACCTTGCCTTGCTTGCCTATGATTTCCATAAGCACTCATTTGCGTAACATGTAGCAGCCCTTGCCTAGAGAGACGGCATTCCATACAATCCATTGCTTGACAAAGACCACATAGTCAGGAGGTGAGCTTTCCCATTTTATTTTCCTGTATGTCAAGTTTGCAAGTCCTCTCTTGACTTAAAACTATTTATTCCCTAGTACATTTCCCAAAATACTTCCCTGAGTCTTAGTGGCTTTATCAAAGAACCTTACCTACAATGATGACAAGAATTGAGCGTGCAATAGTACTGTTTTAGAGATCTTGCTAGTATAATATTGATTCAAATTCTAACCTCCAGTGAGATTGCAATTCATGAAAAGACCTTTAAGTAAGGAGGAAGAAAGATAGAAGATAAGGTTAATTGAAGATAGGGTTTATTGTAGGAACTTTGTAAGTTTTAAAACAGCAGGTGAAAGGATTCATGTCGACCTTGTCTAGAAATTGGCCATCACACTATCCACCTAGGTCCTAGGAGTGAGAGGAAAGAAGAATCTTAAGACCTCTTTTTCTCTTCCCTTTGTGTTCAGATCTAAGCTGTTAATTATCTTGTAATTGCCTAAAATATTATACACTTAAAATGTTGGGGAAACGTAAGCGTGTGGTGTTGACAATTAAGGAGAAGCTTGACATTATTAAGAAACTTGAGGAAGGCATCTCTTTCAAAAAACTTTCTGTGGTGTATGGAATTGGTGAATCCACTGTTCGTGATATTAAAAAGAACAAAGAAAGGATTATAAACTATGCAAACAGTTCAGATCCTACTAGTGGGGTATCCAAACGTAAATCTATGAAGTCATCAACCTATGAGGAACTCGATAGAGTGATGATAGAGTGGTTTAACCAACAGAAAACAAATGGGATTCCAGTGTCTGGAACGATTTGTGCAAAGCAAGCCAAGTTCTTTTTTGATGCACTGGGGATGGAAGGCGATTTTAATGCATCATCTGGCTGGCTAACTCGATTTAAGCGGCGCCATGGTATTCCAAAGGCCGCTGGTAAAGGAACAAAATTAAAAGGAGATGAAACTGCTGCCAGTGAATTTTGTGGGAACTTTCAGGAATTTGTTGAGAGAGAGAATCTACAACCAGAACAAATTTATGGTGCTGATCAAACTGGATTGTTCTGGAAATGTCTACCATCAAGGACGTTAGCTTTTGAAACTGAGCAAAGTACTTCTGGGTATAAGTCAAGCAGAGAGAGAATCATTATTATGTGCTGTGCAAATGCCACAGGTTTACACAAACTTAATCTTTGTGTTGTGGGGAAGGCAAAAAAACCCCGTGCATTCAAAGAAACCGACCTTTCAAACCTTCCTGTCACTTACTTCAGTCAAAAAAGTGCATGGATAGAGCAATCTGTTTTTAGACAGTGGTTTGAAAAATACTTTGTGCCACAGGTACAGAAGCATTTGAAATCCAAGGGGCTTCTAGAAAAAGCAGTGCTGCTTTTAGATTTCCCACCAGCACATCCAAATGAAGAAATGCTGAGTTCAGATGATGGCAGAATAATTGTGAAATATTTGCCACCAAATGTCACAAGTCTAATTCAACCTATGAGCCAGGGAGTTCTAGCCACTGTAAAAAGATACTACCGAGCAGGACTTCTCCAGAAATACATGGATGAAGGAACAGACCCAAAAATGTTTTGGAAGAACTTGACAGTGTTGGATGCAATTTATGAAGTATCAAGAGCTTGGAACATGGTAAAATCCAGTACCATAACCAAAGCTTGGAAAAAACTTTTCCCTGGCATTGAAGAGAATTCAGGCATGAACATTGATGAAGGAGCCATTTTAGCAGCTAATTTAGCAACAGTTTTACAGAATACAGAAGAATGTGAACACGTTGACATTGAGAATATTGATCAGTGGTTTGACTCTCAAAGTAATGACTCAAGCTGTCAGGTGCTAACCGACAGTGAAAGTGCTGTGGAGCAGGCCAAGGCTGCTGAGCAAAAGCCTTCCAGTAAGACTAGAAAAACAGAACTGAATCCAGAGAAGCATATTAGCCACAAAGCTGCGCTTGAATGGACTGAAAATTTACTGGATTATCTAGAACAACAAGATGACATGCTTTTGTCAGATAAACTGGTATTAAGGAGGCTTCGGACCATAATAAGAAGAAAACAGAAGTTCCAAAATTACAAAAGTCATTGATAGGGCTCCTGAGTGTTTCAATGTATTTGCATCTTTGTGACTGTATCTGCAGTGAAACTTAACTGAAGTCCTATGGATTCCAAGGCCAAATACATTTTATAAATGATTTTAGGATTAGATGCCATTTTGGATTACTTAAATTACAGCTCTTTAATGTTGACTCTAGTCATTGAGCATTGACATGTAATTGGTCTGTCTACTGTTTCTAATCTGTATTATACTAATTAGATCATAAGGTACCTGAAGTCAGGGATCTTGTGTCTGATTTGTGCCTGAATTTTAGTATGTCTAATAAAGGGCCATGCGCACTATAGGCACTCAATAAATCTTACTTAAATTGAATTTTTGTTACTTTCTCCTAACTTCCATCAGTTTCCAAATTGAAATATGTTGGGGGTAAGTTTCTATTTCCACAACTTTTCCACTGCTGGAAATCTTAAAAGAGCTCAGCAAAGATTGTGCTTGAAGTATTTCACTGTGACTGCAGAGAACTGAAGAGAAATAGCCTTCAGCCTTAAATATGCCATTTCTGTACTGACAGTATTTGGGCAATCAGCAATTCAGATTGGTCATCTCTGAGTATAGCGAGGGAAGAAAAATAAGGTTAAAATGTCCCCAGAGAAAGGGTTTGCACTTCACTTTGATTCATTTGACAATTGGACGAGTTCCTTCATAGTGTGGAAAGAATGCCATTCCTTTTCCAGGAAAATATATTTCCATTCCCAAACCCTTGCAGTTAGAAGAAGTGAGGATTCAAGTTTATTATCTGTCATTTTGATTGTTTATTGATGGCAGCAGTTTTTCTCTTTAATAAGCTATGTGACATTTGTGTAACTTACAAATTATGTCATTTGCTTTCATATAGCACATCTTTCTGTGAAAACTAATAAGAATATGAGCATACATGTAATTTGTGGAGCCAGCACATGAACAGTGAATTAACATTAAGTAGAACATGAAAGAGGCACTATAGAAGAGCCCGGCTGCTATGTGACCGTGGGCAAGTTACTTTACCCCCATCTGTAAACTAGGAATAATACCTGCCTCGGAGAGTTTTTGTGAGGAATAAATAAGTTAGCATATGGATTTGAAATAGTATGGGCTTAGAACAGGGCCTACCTCAGAATAACACCATTAGCTGCTGTTTCTGCATTGCAGAAATTACGCGTTTCAGAAGCATGCTGATCAGATCCAGCGTGTTACTCAACGTGGTGATGTTGCTGCATTAGGAAAACCCTTCCAAGGGAAGCGAGATAAAAGAGATACGGGTGATTAGTTTCAGCTGAAACAAAATAATGATTTTTTTTTTTTTATTTCAATAAAACTGAAGGGTTAATCTAATTGAAAAGCATTTACTCACCATCCACTGGTAGGCACTGTGAGGTATGCAGGCATGTTTAAGACATCTTAGGTTGAATATAATAGGAAATGGGAATGGAATTGTAATTTCTTTGCTTCGGGCTTGTTAGCACATTGCTGATAATATAAATAGATGTTGGCTTTGTTCATAGAAGAAAATCTATATTACTTATATTGGCATAATTCATTGAAGTACTAAAATACCTTTAAAGTAGTTGAGATAGCAGTCAGCAGGACACTTGGAATATTTTATCAAACTAAAGTAATACAGAAGCAGTAGAAAAATCAGAGCTAAAAAAATGTCACAGGAGGCACTGGTTATAGTAATTAGGCCCAGCATCCATACAGAGCTTCATTGTCATTTGACTTGAGGAGACTTTATAGCCCCTATCTGACAATTTTCTTTCAGAGGCTATCATTAGCACTCAATTCTGCCTTTTGAGCTGAGGCTTTGGATCCTAGAATGGCTTTTCCAGAAGATTTCTAAGAATATGCTTTCTTTGGGAGAATTCGTACACCATTATTAACACACCTTCCTGAGTTTACACAATTATTTCACCACTTAACTGATAGGCTTGAGGAAATGGAACTCTGCAGATAAGTCCTGAGGCCATTTGGCTTCCTGGGGACCTAGGGATTCTGAAACTTGATAGCGGTAATGACATTTGAATACAGCTTTGCATTTCCACAGTGCTGTTGCTAACAAAAACTTCTCAACGGTCAATCATGTCATTGAAATGTTTTGATCTTCTGTTTTATCATAAATGCTAATATAAATTGTGCATTCTAATTCTATAATACATTGAAATAAAATATTTTCCCCCCGCTGGGCGCAGTGGCTCACGCCTGTAATCCTAGCTCTTTGGGAGGCCGAGGAGGGTGGATTGTTTGAGCTCAGGAGTTCAAAACCAGCTTGAGCAAGAGCGAGACCCCGTCTCTACTAAAAATAGAAAGAAATTAATTGGACAACTAAAAATATATATACAAAAAACTAGTCGGGCATGGTGGCGCATGCCTGTAGTCCCAGCTACTCGGGAGGCTGAGGCAGGAGGATCGCTTGAGCCCAGGAATTTGAGGTTGCTGTGAGCTAGGATGATGCCACGGCACTCTACCCCGGGCAACATGGTGAGACTCTGTCTCAAAAAAAAAAAAAAAAAAAAATTTTCCCCCTTCCAGATACTGTAATATATTAGATCCTCTAGGAAGATACATTGTGGTTATCTTGGTTAATCATATGGACCTTAACATGTGCCCTAGTTTGAAAAGCTCAGACACATGGACTTTTATTTGACTTTGCACACCTTAAAGAAGATATCCACAAATTCTGATTACTGGTTACTATTTATAACAGTGGGTATTTTTTAGAGGAGAAACTAACAGAACTCAGACCGAATGGGGAAAGTGTTTGGTAACTAAGAGTATGCTTTTATTAAAAATTGCATAGTGGGAATATTTACTATTTCATAATTCAATATCATATTAATAAAGAGATTGATTGGAAAACTTTGGGTGCAAAATAAATATAATAGATTTGGTAGGGCCCAGATCAGAATCCATAATCAATTCAAGCAGAGTTATAGTATTATAATAGCTATTTTTGTCTTCAGTCTTCAGACTCAACTGTGTAGTCACTTCAGGAATTTTCTGGAGTTAAGAAGGAACATGGTGGACTAAACAGCAAAGCTGACATGAAGCAGGACACAGCTACTCAAGTCACAGGCTCAGACACTTTTCCTCCTGTGCTATGGCCAAAGCCACACAACCGAAATGTTGGAAATCAAAGCGAGGATCTGTACTCCAAATTTAGTCCTATTCAGGAGAGCTGTGTTCACTTATTACCTTAATATTTTGACAAAGTTGACTTTTCTTAAATATATACATTATCTATACCCTAAGCAATAATATCTGCAAAATCACAGGTCTTGGATGCCAATTGTGGTCTCAAGTTCAAATAAACACAAAACAGGATTTAAAAAAAAAAAGTGCCGAACTATAACCTAAAATCATCTTGCCTACCTCATCTGCACACTTTAGAAACACTAGCCAAGCAGGAGTAGGGTTGCTGAAGGTTAACAGATTGGAATGCAAACATGAGCTTCTTCACTCTTTCCCTAGATTACCTTGGTGTTAGGTTCTGGAGCCCAGAGGGCAACACACAAGCCTTGGGTGTAGCAAAATGCTGTTTATTTTGAGCATCTGGGTGCAGATGGGTAGAGGTCAAAAGAGCGTCCACAGAGAAAAGGCGAGAGCGGTGGGTTTTATAGGCGGTTTGGATGGAAGTTTGGGGAGGGTGAATTTTTTTTTTCTGAACACAAACTGGTTCCGCAACTGCCTGTGATCAGAGTTAGATTTACAACCTCCGGACTCTGCAGGCTCCTGCGGCTATTGTTTCACTGGCTTTATGATCACTAAGTTTTCCATTAACCACATTCCGTTCTATACATACTTTCCGGGTTGCCACCCTAAGCAAACCTCACACATGGCAGCTTTCTGGACTTTTCTGAACTTCAGTTTTTTCACATGTGAAAGGGTGGGAGGTTAAACAGTCACAGTCCAGGCATTCATAAACACCAGGCATTAAGCAATCCCACAGCCGTTCATTGAGAACTCCTGGTCTCTAGGCTTGTCCTGGAGAATGAGTCATAGCCCTTCTGTCACGGTGACTCTGTGCAGACCCCCAGGAGATGTGGGCACCCCAGTTGGGGTCTGGGCACTCACCCATCTCTGGGAATGCTGGCTGGGGGGTGCGCATAGGCTGGTGGGCATGCTGAGTTCCCCAGCCCCTTAGGACCACAGCTGTCAATATCCACAGGGGCCCAGCAGTCAAAACAAAACAGGTGGGGCCTGCTCTAGCCACAGTCTGAGATAACCTGGCTCGGAGAGAAACAGGTTTTTCCAAGCAGCTGAGGGCAGACTTGGGAGATGTGAGCTCATGCACTGTAAACAGAAATGCAAAGGGGAAACTGGAGGAGCAGATTTGGACCAAGACACGCAGCAGCAGCAGTACCAGCGCCAGCAGCATGGTCCACCATCCACCTCGTGAGTCTGATTTGCCCAGCAACATCTGCTTTATACTTGTCATCCCAGGTAAGTATTGTTAGGTTTGTTCCTGGTGGGAATTCAAAAAGTACGTATGGGACAGAATGCGGTTAATAGAAAACTGAGGTTTGTGAAACAACAGCCCGAGGAGTCTGGAGAGTTCCGGGAGGTTGTAAACCTAACGGACAGCTGCAGCCAGCATTCCTATCCCCCACTGATAAGGACAGAACTACCCTCCTCCCTTAGCTCTACAAGGTGAGACTGATGCAGGGGTCCCAGAAACTGGTTGTTAAAAACAAAAATTTTATTGCAGTGGCTCTTCTGGCTCAGTGAGTCACTCCCCCCTAAGAAACCCTCCATAAAACCCAAGGCTTTCCCCTCTCTCAGTGTGGACGCTTTTTTGCCTCTACCCATCTGCACCCAGATGCCCCAAATAAACAGCATTTTGCCACACCTGACGCTTCGTGTGTCTCTTGGCTCCGGACCTAACAAGTATTACGAGTCCCCTCTCACTCTCAGGTGTCCCAGTTTAGAAGAGAAATTAGACAGTGTCCCTACCAATGAAGGTATTAAAGGCCAGAGAAGGGTCACACAGTCACCAGGTGCCAAGAAAGGAACAGAAGTTGCATCTCTGAGCTCTGGGAAATGTGGCCTACTGACCTTTCAAACCATGAGCCTCTGGGCCAGACTGCGATCCCAGTCCTGCTTCCTCCTGGGCTCGGCACACACCTGTCTTCCCACACAGGCGGGGAATCTCTTGTTGGAAGTCTGTCTCTCCTGGAGGATAAGGAATACAGCCAGTTCGTGCGCGGAATCTACTGTGTGCCAGGCAGATGTCAATGTCTATTTTGTGATCCTCAACAACAATCCTGCGAGGTATAACACCCTTTCAGAGGGAGCTCTAAAAGGCAACTGTCAGAGACCCAACCAAAAATTCTCATCTGAGACAACGACAGAGATCTCAGTTCTTGCAAGAAGCTGTTGTCCTCTGTCCCCCATGGGCATCCGTGCTGCAGGAATCCATGAGGCACTGGGTCAAGGTCTTCCCTAAAAACCACTTTTAGCATCCAGAAATGTGCTGGGTGTGTGTAATTCCACAGAATGCTTCCACCAGCATTACTCCCCAGGTAGCCAAATATCTTTGCAGATCCATCAGACTCAGAAAATCCTTGAATGGAACTCCATGCAGCTGACAGACACAGTTCTCGTGAGGGGTATCTTTTAAATTTCCCCCTGATGAAAAAATCAGGCTTGGGGGTGGAAGGTGGATCTAGCGATGTCTCCACAGGTCACCTGGGCCACCAACATCCTTTCTGCATGGAAATCCACCTGGGTAGTGCCAGGGGTACTGGAGCCTGTTCCTGGCTCCTCGAGGTTTTTTTTTCATCCAGGTTGCCATAGATTGGCCTGGAACACAGGCCCATGTCAAGAAAATACTTAATTGGTATAATCTGGAAAACTAGAAACAAAACATGTTATAAGTACATAATGAAACATGTCAAGTATACTGTCTTCTACTTTTGCGGCCAACTGAAATATGGATATGAACATAGTGAAGGTCCTTAATGGAATTTTAGGTGTGATTTATTAATAAATATCCCTAGAACTCTAACATAGGCCTTTGGGGATTTTTTATTTTCATAGTGATTTTGTAATGAGATCAACTATTACCACTGTATCTATTTAAATCACTTGGGGGGATATGATATTTTTGAGTTACCATACAGATAATAATCAGTGAGATTTTAGAACATAGAACTTCCTTTTTTTTAAGTTACAAGAAGAAACTTGCCTGTGAAACTCAGCCTCCTTAATTTGTGAGGTAATTTCTACCAAAAATGCTTTTGTTCTCAAGGAGAATCTTAATAGCTTAACTTGTAACATCTAGTTTTTTCTAAGACCAACAAAAATGAGACCTAATTCTTTCCTACATTTCAGAATATGTTGATCTTCCAGAACTTATTTACCAAGAAAGGTTTGGGGCTTTAAGATGTGATAAATTGTGGGGATGTAACTCGGAAATATATGTGGGAAACTAATGGAAGATTAGGGTTATTTTAGTTAGACTGGTTTATGCAGACTCATCTCAGAGCCCACTCCCAGTCTCCAGTGAATAGAGTAGCTCTCCTCTTCCTGGTATGGGATACAGAGGTCACCTTCACAAGGGAAGCTTATGCCCTGCTTCTAGGTGGACAAGAGGAGAGCAGAGAACTCTTGCTGCCCAATTGATTCTCAATCGCCTTCAGCTCAAAATAATCCTTATGCCAAAGTGGCATGTTTTGGGATAGTGTATCCTGTGTCCCTTCAGTTCTTAGTCCTCCAAACTGTAGTTTCTTAGCTTCTTAAAATCACAAATCTTTTTTTCCTTTTCCTTCTCAATTAGCTTGGCTCTTGCAAGTAAAAACTTCACTTTCCTGATTATTATTTCTGCTGTGCTTTTTTTTTTTCTTAAGTTTGTTTGGAAAGTCAGAGCTAAGCAATGGCTTCTTTGTTCTCAGCTTTATTTATGTTTCCCTTGAAACAATGAATCTATATGACAAGAATTACCAGGAATGAAAAGGATGTTGGCTTTTATTTTGAAGATGCTATTTTGTATTTTCACTGTCCCCCAAAAAATTATCTCATGTTTTGTGAATTCAAGCCTCCAAAGAAAAGTTACCCAGAGCGTAGAGTCTTCTGTCATCTCAGGGAGAATCCCTCTCCATTATATTTTTCACTCTTCCAAGACAAATTCCTTTCCTTGTCTCATGCACATCAATTTAGCAATCAACTTTTAATGCTTGAGCAAGTAACATTTGTATCTTACCCTCCACCCCACGTGGCTTAGAAAGGTGTTTTTTTTTTGGCAAAGACAGTCATCTTGCAGAATTCTAGAGGCAGCTATTAAAAGAAACTTTTTCTCCACTTCCTTATACTGTGCATGTAGGCTCTCTCTCCTATTTCAGTGAATAGAAAAGGCCTCAGGGCTTCACGGTGCTGGATATACCATACAGAGTGGTTGAAAGTCAAGGAAAGGTCCACTTTACCTTTCTTAAAATCTAGGTGGCATTGTGATTGAAAATATCATTAGGAAAAGAATTCCATGTGCTTTTCTTAACATCTTAGTAAAATATTCTTTCAGACATAGAAAAAGACAAAACCTCTGAACAGCTCTTCAAAATAGGTAGATCTGTAAATCATTTCAAAGAGAATGGAAAGTATTTCCTTTAATTCCAGTACAGCTGATGCTAGACTGAGAAATACAGTAGCCACTAATTTGGACCAGCAATTCCTTCAAGGAAGTAAATATAGAAGGAATTTGACTTTCTCCCAGATCTGCCTCTAACTCAGAGATGCAGAAGTCAGGTAATGGGATTGTATCCCATCTGTGGAGTATTGCCTTTGGAGGTAGCAAGATACGGGCTCACTCTCCCCGCCACTAGGACCAGCTTCGCCAGTGTGTGACCAGAGCAGGTGCATGGGGTCCCATGCTCACAAGAGCCCCATGCTTGAGGTTTAATGCTCTGTGGCCAATATCTTCAAATCCTCAATAATTTTATCTTCAGATGTGTTTTGTAAATTAAGTATGATGGGGCAATGAAACATGCACTGGGGCTTGTAGCCTAGGTTTACATGGTCTCTCCTGTTGCTTCCTTGGGACAGGCTCTTGGCTGCCAGCTTTTGGCTCCCTGGGTCCCACCCAGCCTCTCTCTTTCCACCCCTGCCTGGTGACTGCTGCCAGAGACACTGGGGTTGGGCATGCTGCCCAGTCGCATATTGGGTAAGGTATGGCAAAAGCTATCCTGCCCCGGGCTGACAGCACTGTGGTGCATTAGATGGGCAGGTTAGCCGAGGTAGGCTTCTCACTCACCCCCACTTAGGTCCTGAGCACCTCTGGACAGGTCGCAATCCCTTGGCAGTTGCCCATTGCCTTGGGTTGGGAAGGCAGATGTGTGGAAAGTGGAGATTGGCTTTCCCAGGGGACAAGGTGCATTGGCGTGGTGGAGGGTTGTGGGGTGGGCCCAGGCACCCGTAAGGGTCTGCACTTGCCTGGCAAGTATGCCTGTGCCCAAGGATGTGTGACATTAAACAGCAAATAAAAAAACAGCATGACAGGTCCAGAGAAAGATTGCAGAAGAAAGGGAAACACTTGCGTTTCTGTGCCTTTACCATTTTATTTCTGGCATTTTGAGCAAAGAGCCCCATATTTTCATTTCGCATTGGGCTCTGCAAATTAAGTAGGTAACCCTGCCTACCACATCCCACATTCAGGGATTACAAACTGCAGTATACATAACTACAGGGTAAAGGGAAATCAATATGGGTATATGGCCTTTTTAGTACTGGGGGCAATACATTCGCAGGGTGGTGGTAATTGTTTTTGTACGTTGCATTTGCAGACTACCTCAGGTTTTGTAAAAATAAATTCCCATCCAGCAAGTGAAGACCTAAGAAATCCCACTTCAGTCCAGCATAGCCACACTATATGCTGGCCTAGGAACATTCACAGCCACCTTGAATTCAGGTCTAGGTAAGAAAGAGGGAGTCTGGGAGCAGCCCAGTAGACAGAGGGATGGACGAAGACATTCCGTGTACCCATTCAATCAACAAATACCGTCCTCAGATAGCTCTGTGCTGGGGGAAGAAAGGATACATCCTATGAACATTTCTATGAAAGTTCAGAGTAAGAGCATACCAGTGGCAGTGATATTCTTTGTGAAACAGAAACAAACCGTAGAAAATATGCGCTTGTCTTCAGTAAGATGTGAAAATATATGGACTCTAAGAAACAGGACCAAAGATACAGATTTGACAGTCTGAGACAGTGAGTTAACCAAAATGAGCAATTTTCCAGGAAAGTAAAATAGAATTTCAGATTCGAAGTCTTCATTGGAGATTGTAAAGAGCAAAATTGACACTATAAAATATTAAATCAGCAATTTTCATGATAAACTCCAGACTTTCCCAGAATGTAGATGATAAGGCCAAAGAACGAAAGTGATGAAAGAAAGTAAAGCCCCAAACTCTAAGTTTACAATAATCAAAATTTAATTCTATCATATGCTTGAGCTGAAAATAAGAATGGGTACCTGGGTTACTAAGTACTGATTACTGAATAGCAGGAAATATTAATGGAGATAGATTGTACATTTAAAACTATCAAGAAAGCTCAAAAAGCGTCCAGTCAGAAAAAGTTACACACACACATAATCAGTTTGTCTTTAGGTTTCTTTGTAGCTCAAAATGTTATAAGAAATGATCAATCTACATAGATTTTAAGGAAGAAGAGTTGTAAGCAAATGATTTTCTATCCACCCAGGTTGTTATTCTCGTGCAAACGCAGCAAAAACAATCATTCTCTTATGCAAGAGGTCAGCAATTTACCATATCACCCATGTGAGCTACCTCAAATTAAAAAAAAAAAAAAACAAAGATAAATGAACTCCAGCAGATTCAAAACTGAAAACACAAGAATCTGTTAGCCTTGTTGTAAAAGAATTGGCAGTTAGCTTTGCAATCACTTAAATATAGATGTCTAATTAAAGATATTCTATGGTTAAAAATAAGATATAAAATAAAAAAATTTTAAATGTAAACTATGAAAATATGAAATAAGAAAAATAGTTTTGAAAAGAAAAGCTCTAAAAATATAAGGCATGATGAAACTTTAGCAATACTGAGTATAGAAATCCCAGATTAGATTAACAAAGACACAGAATGGACTGAGAAAAGCATGATAATATTGTTAAAAAACACAGGGAATACCTTAAAGAGGTACAAGTAGAAGTACCATTTGATCCAGCAATCCCATTATTGGGCATCTACCCAAAAGAACAAAAGACACTCTATGAAGAAGACACCTGCACCCGAATGTTTATAGCAGCACAATTCACAATTGCAAAGATGTGGAAACAACCCAAGTGTCCATCAGTACATGAGCGGATTAATAAAATGTGGTATCTGTATACCATGGAGTACTATTCAGCTTTAAGAAACAATGGTGATATAGCACCTCTTGTATTCTCCTGGGAAGAGCTGAAACGCATTCTACTAAGTGAAGTATCCCAAGAATGGAAAAACAAGCACCATATGTACTCACCATCAAATTGGTATTAACTGATCAACACATAAGTGCACATATAAGAATAACATCTATTGGATGTCAGGCAGGGGAGGAGGGGACGGATATATGCATACACAAAGAGTGCGATGCGAACCATCTGGGGGATGGACACGCTTGAAGCTCGGACTTGGGAGGGGGGCCAAGGGCAACATACGTAACTTAAACATCTGTACTCTCATAATATGCTGAAAAAAAAAAAAGACAAAAAAAAAATCAGGGAGAGTGAAAAACATCTAATACTTTAGGAATAAGTTGAACAAAAGCAACCTATATACTCTTTACAAGAAACATATCTGAAAAAGCATTTTAAAGTAAAGAACAAAACCTGAAAGTTAGGAATGGCAATATACTAACAAAGTAAAATTTTAGGCAAAAAGCAAGTTAGACAAAAGTGGTTATCTTATACTAATGATAGGCATAATAATAATCTGTGTTATGAATAAAGCAACACTTTAAGGGATAAAGCAAAAATTATTCATACAGGATAAATTGATATTAATAGAAACAAATATAATGGAATTATTTAACATATCATTCTGTCTTGGACAGATCTGGAAGATAAAAAATAAATGATATAACGCACTTGAACAATAAACAGCATGGTCACACATCTTAACTCATATTACAATTTGTCTATATAATGGAAAACGTAATTTCTTTGTTTTGTCTGTGTCTAATCTGGCTTCCTAAAACCCAACCTTTCTCGTTTTGTAATTGGGGGAAGATATGTAAGTATTTCTCTTAAATCTTAGTACACTCTGATAATTTAAATACCTTTTTGAGTGGTGTTCAGCCTCTCTCTGATGAAAATCTTTGGTCTCGCAAATGGTTCATCATTTCCCTGATTCTCTCCTCGAGGTGGCATGTGGGCGTATGGAAAAGGGTGTACTAATTTCTCAACTTCTCACCATTGCCCTGAAGGTGGAATCCTCAGGTTCAGGTGCTATCCTTGAACTTGCCTCCGTTAGCTCTGGTGTTTGGAGAAACGTCTGTGGTCTTCCTGGTGAACACTTGCCCTGCCGACCTTTACCCGTAAAGACTACTGCTGTCAGTAATGGGTTGGCTTCTCATTGCCTTGGTCACTGTCCATCAGTGACTGCTGGCTGATGCGGCCTCACCTTGGCTCTCACAGGTGCCATAAGCCCATTACAGGTCTGGCCTTGTCTCCTTTGGCCCCAGCTAGACTATAGCCCTTGGCACAGAGCTGCCCATTGCATCCCTTGGCAAGGGCAAATTCTCTTTAGCAAGTTTCCCAACCTCATCTAATTCTGTGATCCAAGGTGGTTTAGGAAAGATAAACAACATGACTTTCCTCTGTCTGCTTGTTCTAACTGTTAAAAAAAAATTAATTGGGAGGCCATTTGGCTGAGATGGCTTCAGCGTTCCGGGTTTTTACTGTAAGCAAACTGAAACCCGACTCAGAATGACTTAACCAATCAGAAACCTCCAGCTAACCTTTAACTAGGGGCTATACCAATCAGAAACTGCCAACTGGCCTCTAATTAGAGATTCTTCACTTTAAATGATCAAACAGTTTCTTTGTCTTGCTTCCACGAACACCTTATAAAAGTTTTGTCCTCGTGCCCCCTTGGTGGAGCCCAAACTGTTTGTCATTTGGTGCAGCCTGATGCATGATTCATTGTCTGCTCAAGTAAACTTTTTGAAATTTTAATTTGCCTGAGTTTATCTTTTTTTTTTTTTTT
>CAUYSK010005442.1:0-41410 GCA_963575035.1 Avahi laniger | reverse complement strand
AGTGGTTTTTGGGTAGACTGTCCTGTAAATGTCAGTCAAGCCCATTTGTTCTAGAGTTCTGTTTAAGTCCATTATTTCTTTGTTAACTTTCTGCTTGGAGGATCTGTCCTGCGCTGTCAGTGGGGTGTTGAAGTCTCCGACTATTATGGTGTTGCTGTCTATCAATTTGTTTAGATCAAGTAGAGTTTGCTTTATGAATCTGAGTGCACCTACGTTGGGTGCATACATATTTAGAATTGTTATGTCTTCTTGTTGAACTGTACTTTTCACCATTATATAATGACCCTCTTTGTCTTTCATTACTTTTGTTGATTTAAAAACTAAGTTATCTGAGATCAAAACTGCCACACTGACCTTCTTTTGGCTTCCATTTGCTTGAAATATTGATTTCCACCCTTTTACCTTGAGTCTAAATGCATCCTTGAAGGTTAGATGTGTTTCTTGAAGATAGTAGATACTTGGCTTATATTTTTTCATCTATTCGGCCTGCCTATGTCTCTTGAGTGGGGAGTTCAAGCCATTCATATTTATTGAGAGAACTAATAAGTGGGGCAAATTACTGTTCATTCTGTTGGGTTGCATTTTGTTGGTTTGTTTTCTCTCTTCAGCCATTGTGGAATCTAGCCTTTGATCTTTAGCTTTTGAGTGGTTTCACATTTCAGAGTGTTTATTGTGCTGATCCTTGTGTAGTTCTGTTTTGAGTACTTCTTGGACGGCTGGTCTTATCTTGGTGAATTCCCTCAGTCTTTGCTTATTTGAGAATGTGTTTATTTCTCCTTCATATACAAAACTTAGTTTTGCAGGGTACAAGATTCTAGGCTGGGCATTATTCTGTTTCAGAAGAGTGAGAATGGGGCCCCAGTTTTTTCTTGCTTGTAAGGTTTCCGTTGAGAAGTCTGGCATTATTTGGATGGGCTTTTCTTTGTATGTTACTTGCTTCTTTCACCTTACAGCTCATAGAAGGGCCTCCTTAATGAATATTTTGGTGAATCTGATGACTGCATGTTGTGGTGTCTTCCTATTTGCATTGAATCTCCCTGGGGCCCTTTGAGCTTCTTGTATCTGTATATCTAGATTTTTAGGAAGGCCTGGGAAATTATCCTCTATTATATCTTCAAATAGCTTATCCAGCCCTTGGGTGTTTTCTTCTTCACTTTCAGGAATCCCCATCACCCCCAGTTTCAGTTTTTCCCATAATCCCACATTTCTTGTAGGCTTATTTCTTTTCTCTTAATTTTCTACTCAACCTCTGTGACTGACTTATTTAATTTAAAGGAGTTGTCTTCAATCTCTGAGATTCTTTCTTCTGTTTGATTTACCCTGTTCTTGAGGCTTTCCACTGTGTTTTGTAGTTCCCTGAATAAGGTCTTCATTTCCAGGAGTTCGGTTTGATTTTTCTTTAGTATTTCAATTTCTTTAATGAATTTTTCTTCCAAGTCCTGGATTTTTTTTGTAGTTTCTTTGTGTTGGTTATCCATTTTTTCTTGCATATCATTGAGTTTTCTTACAATCCATGTTTGAAATTCTTCTTCTGTCATTTTAGTGCTCTGGGTTTGGTTAAGGCCACTACTAGAGAGTTGTTGTTCCTCTTTGGGGGTGTGCTTTCCATTTGATTCTTCAGACTTCCAGAGATCTTTCACTGATTCCTTTCCATCTGGATCAGCCATTGCTTCTCTTCTTTCAGTTTTTGTTTGGAAAGTAACATGTCCTGTGCAGTTTCTGTTCCAGTAGATGTTGTGGTAGTGAGGCAGATCACAGCTGCTGCCTATCAGCCTGGATGTGTGCACTTCTATGGTTACTTGATCTGCCGCTAGAAGGAGCCTCTAATATGTTGTTCAAGATTCTTCTACCGCAGTTGGGAGGCTACTCCTGATGGGAGAGGTTACTTGGTGAGTTTGTTTTGGTCTCTTGCCAGGATTTTTGTTCCCTAACCACAGACCTCACTGTGAGTAGCTGACCGTAGGCAGAAATCCAGCCCCATAGTTATGATCCTACTGGATGATCTAGGCTGGTCTGATGAGCAAAGTCTCTGGGCTGTCAACTGTTGGTCAGTACCAAGGCCCCACAGATTGACATTAGTCACAGAGAGAAAATGGCTTTTCATGTCTCACGGTAACTCCAGAGGTGGAGTCTACTACTTTTGGCATGAAAGATTCTGGCTAGGGGGAGGGGATGGTGCCCCAGTTTGCCCAATCCCCCAGTGCCTGTATGTCTCGCATGCGTTAGCCTCCCAGAACTGGGGAAGTATTCAGAATTCACCCATCAAAAATGGGCCTGGCTAGTTGACCTTAGGTCATGTAAGGGCAGAGCTTGTCGCAAGAGTTTCCAGGCTGGGGGAAGAGAGCTGCCCGACACCATATCTCACTCCAGCAGCAGGGTTGTGGACCCCAAAAATGGCGACTGCCTGTCCACAGGGTGCTAGCACTGAAGGCGACCATTCAGGGTTTGGCAGGTGCCAGATCAGGGAGCTGAGTCATCAGGATGCCCCATTGTCTCTTTTATGTCACCCTCCCTCAATCTCATGCCTGTTCAGCAGGAGCTCTCCCTCTTACTGACCCATGCCGAGAGGGCCTATTCAGCCTCAGCAGTTTCCGGATTAGAGTCTCCTACCTAGTTGTCACCTCCGTTGATCTGGACCCGCTGGGTGCCAGAGACAAGTTTCCTGTCTCCTAACTATGTCCAATGGTAGCTCAGACCAGCCCCTCCCCTGTCCAGTGCAGTCCTGGCACAGAGCTCCTGGGAGTTCAAGATGTCTCCCATTATTGTCTCCTCTCCACAGAGCCCCACGTCTCCTGCTGGGATTCTGCACTGACTTCAGGCAGGTCCCTGTCTTCGTGGATGTGGAAGTCAGTGGGGAAGCAAGACTTTCTCTTGAGGGTCTGATCCCACTGCACTTGCTGGCCAGGTGGGCACAGCCGTCTCACACTCCACTCTCTATTGTCTGTCTCGCACTCTCCAGTTTTCGCGTTTCTATCTCCCATTCACCTTTTTTTTTCTGTTTTGTGTGTCCCATGCTGAATATCTGCCGATTCATCCCGCTGTTCTTGCGCAAGAGCGATCCACTCGTGTAGGAGATCGAGATCTAAGCCTCTTTCTCTGGGAACAGGAATCCAGGAGGTCACCTTTACTCCGCCATTTTTTCTCCCAAACATGGCAAATATTAAAATCGATTATCATTGACTAAAAATGGAAGTGAAGGAAAGGAGATAAAGGGAAAAGGAAACACTAAATTTATTATTGATTATAATATGGAATTAATATATTGTGTCTAATAAAATAGAGTATTGACTATATTAGATAAGATTATATACTAACTTATAAGCATAAACACCAGAACATACAAACTTTAAAAGATGACATAGTGAAGTGCTTTTAAAGCAATGAAATAAAAAATGAATAGCACAAACTAAAATGACAATTAAAATGAAACATAATCTTATTAATAATTGTAAATAAGTAGGCACATCAATGAAGAAAGATTTTCAGAGCAAAATTCTGTTCCATGATGTTTACAAAAGAATTGACTTCCAAAGTAATTTAGAAAGTTTGATCTAACAGAGAAGATATATTTTTAAAAGTTTGGAAAATAAAAATTTGGTGAAAGATATGCCAGGAAAATGCCAAAAAAAAAAAAAAAAAGAAGAAGCTGAGTTATGACTTCACTTTTTGTCAAGTGTAAATTCAGGTACTTAAGAAATTAAAACAAAGAAGAGCAATGCTACAGTGTGCAATTAATAATGAAGGAGATCTAGCAATTAAGAATGTCTGTGAATGAACAAACTTAACATTATAATGCATAAAGTAGAAATTACAGGAGATACAAGGAGAAATGATTAGGTATCATTAGCAGTAAAAGATTTTAATTCATAGTTTCCAGTCCACTACGGATGCGAACAAAAATTATGTAAAGGATATCTAAGACCCAAATGACATAATTAATCCTTGAAATATATCGCACTTTTAAAAAATAGGCCATGTAGAGGCATCAAGGGAAATCTTAAGAAGTTTCAAAAGCATCCACTTAAGAAAATATTGAAATATTGTACATGGAGAACAAAGTGATATATCTAGAAATTAATAAAATTTACAGGAAGTTACTACTTCCTATAAATAAAAAATAAATAATAATCAAAACCTCCTTTCCTTAATTTTTGCTTTAAGAGAAAATACAATTGTAACTTGCAGAGCATTTTCATGTAGAACGTGAAAAAATATAAAAATGGTAACATACTGAATATAAATTTTGCAGTAGAGCTCTAGCAGATCTTAGAGAAAAATTCATATATTTACATAATTGTATCAATGAGCAAAAATAATTAAATCAGGTTTCAACTAAAAAATTCAGGAAAATAACAATAAAACAGACTCAAATAAATGATTAATAAGATTAATAAAGATAAGAGAGCAGAAATTAAAAATTGAGAACATATGATAAAGTAGATCCAATAAATAGATGACAAAGCTTCTTTACTGAACAGCAAGGAAAGCAGATAAGCTGACTTGATAGAGAAAAAAAAGAAAGAAAAGGCAGGACACACAAATACATAAACTAGAAGTGGAAAATGACCCCAAATACAGAAAATTAAAATGCTCATAAAAGATTATTTTGATCAACTCTACCCAAAGATATTAAAAAGCATCAACAGACTGATTTTTTTGTAGGAAAATATAATTAACCAAAATTAACTTCAGAGGTAAAAAATATCATTGAAGACATAGAGAAAGATGTCAAGGAACTGTTTTACAAAATAGCACTAGGCTATAGTAAATTTCACAGGAGAATTTACTGAAATCTTTAATAATTGCTACTTCCAGGTCTATTTAAACTGCTACGAGACACAGTAAATTATTTAATGAGTGAATATAATATTAATAAAAAAGAGTTATTAATATATACAAAAAAGAACACTACAATCCAATCTCACTATGAATATAGAAGCAAAATTCCTAAATAATCAGCAGCACATTAAGTTATTTATATATTATTGCCAAGTGGTATTTATTCCAGAAATGATAGTTCAATATTGACTAGAATGAATAGATCTAAGAAGAAATATTAATCATTTCTATAAATGTTAAAAAGCATTTTTTTCAAAATTCAGTACCTATTTTTGATATACACTCTTAAAAATTTTAAAGTTAGAATAGATGGGTAC
The DNA here is from genome assembly GCA_963575035.1 of Avahi laniger. Classification (NCBI taxonomy): domain Eukaryota; kingdom Metazoa; phylum Chordata; class Mammalia; order Primates; family Indriidae; genus Avahi; species Avahi laniger. Next base: position 36,254 of record CAUYSK010005442.1, on the reverse strand, counting down.
AATCTCAACATGATAAAAATAAGCATCTCAAAGCAAAAGGCTAGAACAATGCTTGTTGAAAAAAATTTAGAAGCATTTTCATATAGGCCAAGAACAAGGTACATGTCTCCGTTATCACCATGATTAAATGAATTGGGTCTGGAGGAACTAAACAACATATTTAGACAAAAGAAAGAAATTGCAAATATTGGGAAAAAAGGTGAAAATATCACTATTTGCAGAAGACATGATTATATAATCTGAAAAACTCAAGATAATCAGCTAAAACAATTAGGAATGAGAGAATTAAGGAAGGGGGTGATTGCAATTAAGGTTGCAGGTGGAATTACAATTGCTATCAGCTGACTTTGAGGTGGCGGGATTATCCTGGATCATCCAGGTGGGATCAATGTAGTCACAAACCTACGTGTAAGTGGAGGAAGGAGGCAGAGAAGGGAGAATCAGAAAGTTAGCAGTGCACAAACAGCTTAGCCTAAAGTGGCTTTAAATGTTAAAATGGAGGTGAGGCAGAAAATTAATATATAATAGTTAAAAGCGTCCACTTATACAAACAATAAGCTACATGATATAATGGAATAAAAGACCTTATTCATATTAGGCACAGTAAAAGATAGAATGTCTTGTATATTTGTTTTTTATGGGTGTTGTAACAAATTATCACAAACTTAGTGGTTTACACACACATAAAATAGAAGTGGGAAATTAATCAATGTAAATTAATTATCTCCCAGTTCCAGATGTCAGAAGTCCAAAATGGTTCTCCCCGAGCTAAAATCAAAGTGTCAGCAGGACTGCTCACCTTCTGGAGGCTCTAGGGGAAAACACATTCCTTGCCTTTTACAGCTTCCAGAAGCTGCCCACATTCCTTGGCTCCTGGCCCTTCCCCTCAATCTTTAAATCTCTTTTTGCACTGCTAACTTTCTGATTCTCCCTTCTCTGTCTCCTTCTTCCACTTACACATAAGTTTGTGACTACATTGATCCCACCTGGATGATCCAGGATAATCGCGACACCTCAAAGTTAGCTGATAGCAATTTTAATTCCATCTGCAATCTTAATTCCCCTCTGCCATGCCATCTAATATATTCATAGTTTCTGAGCTTTAAGATTTGGACATCTTTGGTGGAGAATGGGCATTGTGCCTAGATGTGCCTTACTAGATGTGCCTTCTACATCTAGTAATGAATTTAACAATAAAAGTGCAAAGTTTGTTATAGGAAAATGTTAAGATGATTCAGAGAGCTACAAATGAATGCTTGAACAAATAAGAAAGGCATACTACTTTTTTGGATATGGAGAAATAGCATGTACTTTGATTGGAAGAAATAATATCATAAAGATATCAATTATCCCTAAATGAATCTGCACATTTAACGCAGTCCCAGGTTTTTAAAAAACAAACTAACAGAATGATTTTGGAAAGAGACAAGCCAATTATAAAATGCATGTGAAAACTCAAAACAAGCATGAATAATCAGGGAAATTCTGAAAAGGAAGAATACTGGGGGGTGGCGTTCCAGATGTTAAAGAATGTTATTAAGCCTCAGTAATTAAAACAGTGTGATATTGCTCATGAATAACAAACACATCAATCGAACCACATTAAAAGTCCAGAAATAAGCCCAAAAACGTATGAGAATTTACAAAATGATAAAGATGACATCTTACTGATGAAAAGATTGTTTATTAAAACTAAATCATATTGTGACCACTTGGTAGCAATCTGAACTAAAATACATTTTCTTTCTTGCCCCATGTATACTAGAGTACATTTCAAATGAATAGAAAATTTAAAGATAGAAATAAAACCATAAAAATACTATAGGAATTCATGACTTAAAATGTCATAATTTCAGAATAGGGAAGGTCATTCTAACTATAACAAAAAATCCAGATGCCATAAGAGAAATGATTGAACCTTTGAACTGCTTAAACATAATAATAACACAATTGAAAAAAAAAAACTAAAGGCAAAATTCATCACAAGTAAATTCAAAACTCAATTTTGGTAAAGCTCTTTATAACTCAGACAAAAGTCTAATTCCTTCATATATAAAACACTTCTACCACTGAAAAAAATAAAGGTCAACAAATAAATAGAAAAAAATTAAAAGATTATGAAAAGATAGCAAAGAAAAAGAAAGACAATTTGGACTTTTTGATATGGGTCAAAATTCTCAACCAAAATAATTCTCAACCAAAATTCTCACTCATAATAAGAGCAACAAACAGTAAATTTATAGTGAGATACCATTTGTCACATTTCATGTTGCCAAGCATTCAAAAGGTTAAAAGCCAGCGCTGTGGGTGAGTGTGAGAAACTCTCCACTGATTGTGAGGAGGTAAATTAGTGCAATCCCTGTGAGGGATAATGTCCATCAAAATTACACAGCACATGCCTTCATACCCTGCAATGTATTCAATTATAGACAAAGTGAAGATTATTCATTGCAGCATTCCTTTTTTTAATAACAAAATGTTACAAAAAAACTAAACATTCATAGAGGACTAGTTAATAAATTATGGTACATCAGACAATGTATACTACGAAGCTATAAATAATGAGAAAGGTCTTTATAGGGGAATATAGAAAGACCTTCAAGATTTAAAAATCAAGTAGAACAATGTGTATAACATTGAGGTATTATTGCCTGTGTGAAAAAGGGAGCAAAGAACGTACATGTAATAGCTCACTAACAAAGCACTTCCCATCCACTCTAGTCATAATCTCTCTTTAAGGCAGGTACTGTCATTCCTTTCTCTAGACTGTTAGCAACATATCTGTCTTGTTTACTGCCTTATCCTTAACACCCAGCACAGAGCTGGACACATAGGCTGCTAACTAAATGAATGAAGGATTCCTTTTAAAAGATAAAAAACTGAAGCTCGGGTAAGTTAAGCAACTTGACCCACATCACACAACCAATAGGTGGAGGAGTTTCACCTACGGATACAACACACGTCCACTCACTCACACATGCAAACTCATCCTATTCATTATCTATGAAGAGAAGAACTGGCTGGAGGGGGCTAGGGTCAGGGTAAATCTCAGAAATTTTACTACATGCACATTCACATGCTTCTGAATTTTGAAATATATAGATATATATTCAAATCACATTAAAATATAACTCACAAATAGCACTCACATATAAAAATACCAGAAGCAAGCACGAAATTCTTTTAAAATATAAATAATATAAATAAATTATACAACTATGTGATTACTACTGTTACAAAAAGGATGATTTTTGAAATACATCTTAAGAAACTTGTGATTTGAAAATAATAGACGTGGAGGAAACTTCAAATACAACCACAAAAGCTAGGGATGGAAAGTAGCAGGGAAGAGACAGTGTGCTTACTTTCATTTCTGTGTCTCTCACAGAGGCTGGTCTCCCTGGACAAGTTTCTGAAGACGGTACATTGATACGTAGGCACTGAACTACCTTAGTTAAAAGTACAGAGACAGTCTCTAACGGTATTAAAGTCTCTACTCCTGTAGGCAATGAAACCAAACTACAAAGAAAAATGCAAGCAGAAGGAATTAATCTGTTAAAATTAAATCCACGATAATCCCGTATGGGCTCATAAGTAAATCTCAGTCCATGACAATGAAATGTCCAAAATGACTCAGAAAACTTAAAATATTGGGAAAAGATACAATCAGCAAATATAAATTAAACAGAAGAGAGAATATGTAATATCAAAATTACATAAAATATTTTTTAAAATATTCATTAAATGGGAACAGGATCCTTTTAAAATCATTAAACAATTTCTCTGTGAGCCTTTATGTAACAACTGACCTAACATTGGAATACCTGAAGAAAACATTGCAGGAACTAAAATGAGAAACATATGGAACAACAACAGTAGGGAGAGAATTTAAGAAATCTGTTTTTTGTCCTTAGAATATGATTTATGTAAAAGTTGTCTCTATGTAAAGGTCTAAATAATATAATAAAAGATTGACATATTCTATTTAATAAATAAACATATATTAAAAGCTATAATGTGCAAAGAGGGAATAGTCTTTTTAAATGGGCCCTGAAATGTTTTACAAAAAATGCAATCACGTATTAGCCAAAAAGAAGTATTCATTCAATTCCAAAGAGGAAAAGTACTTCACATCATATTCTGAAACCACAATTTAATAAAGTGAAAAGTAAATGTCAAATTTAGCAACAAAAAGCCAAAGTATTTGACATTTTAATACCATTCTTTTTTAACAAACTCTTGGGGCAAAAGGAACTTAAAACCCACAATTGCAGAATATTTTTAAAATAGTGATAATAACATGGCCTCAAGTATTTTTACTGCAAAAAACGAAATTAACAAATTAAACATTCAAATCCATAAGTTATGTAAAGCAACACAATAAACACAAGGAACACAGAAGAAAAATAATGAAAATTAATGAAGATTAAAACATACATAAATGAACTAGGGACCAGAAAAATGATAGAATTGCCAACAGCTTATTCTTGGAGAAAAAAAGAATTTGAACCACTGACTTGCTTATTCAAGAGAAAAGGAGAAAATGCAGCACAAACATGAAAACATTAGATATGAGAAAGGAAAAAAAAATACCGACGAAATTAAACAATTTTAAGATAATATTTTAGTGTTTCACTCAACTCCATATTAATAAATTGACAAATCTAGACAGATAAACTAAACTATGTTATATTAAAATGAAACTACTTACGATGGACCTAAGAAGAGAAAGAAAACATGAAACACAAAAATAACCAGAAGCAAAAATTCACAAAGTTGTCTAGGAGCTATACTTAAAAAAAGAATTCACCTGGCTCCAAAAATTGCATGGTTGAAATGTATCACAAGCAACATAGGACATCTAATTTTTCATGTGAAAAAATGATTGCACCAAAAGAGCCAAGAATAAGTTTTGATTTCTATTTATTATAATAAAACCACATGACTATGACAGAAAGACTTGACAAATACAGCACAAAACTAAGGACTAGTATCCAAAAACACACAAAATAAAGCAGTATATTAAAAATAACTGCAATATGACTCCATTGGAGTTTATTCCAAAGGGTGAAAATATGAGGAAATTTATTCGTGTAATTTCCTACAGTTAAAGGATAAAAACCATATAATTATCTTGATAGATAGGAGAAGGCTTTGAAATAATTCCATCTTTGTTCCTGATAAAACTATGGATATTCAGTATATTTAGTAAAAACTACAAACCCTTCAAACTTTCTTGAAAAAAAAAAACCCCTCAAACACTTCAAATAAGACTTCAAAAGTCTTTGTTAAGCCTCTAAACCTAGTTCCCAGTTTATGGGAAATAGAAATGATAAAGGAGCAAGTTAAACAACACCTAGAAAAAATAATCAGATACATTCAGATCTGGGGAAGATATGAAAGTCAATTTATTAATATATATAAAATATATACATATATTGAGAGAGTAATTATATCCATGTATATGTTTCTCAAGTGGTCAGTGATGAAACATCGTTGGAAACAAGAGAAAATTATTGCCTTATCATCATTATTTTTCACATTTTCTTGCAAATGACTAGCCGATCCATTAGGGAGAATAAGAAAGAAAAAGGCAAAAAATTTGTAAAAGAAGGGAGAGAGAAAGTTTTTACTTTTGGAGATTATGTGAGAGACAAGAATTAAAATAAGGCTGGTTCCCTGCAGGTTTATATATTAGAAAACTGTATGGAAAGTGACTGTATCTGAGATGGTGGACACGGGTTCACTGTCAGCTGCTATCGCAAAGCATATCCCACCGTTAGAGGAGCTAATATTTCCTTAAGCATGCAGGTTAAGGATTTACAGCTCAAGGTCTGGGGTCCCTAATCCAGAATCCGAGGTCCAACTCTGCTAGATCCCACTGCTTCGCCCTGGAAAACAAAAGGCAACAAGAGACCTGTTCACCTGACACTCCTGCTGGCTCTAGGATCCCTTCAATAAAAGCTATACTAGCAGTCTTGGTGGAAATCCAAGAAAGTCGACTAAGAATAAAACTTTCATAAATAACAAAAGAATTTAATGAGATTTTAAATGATTATTAAAAAACCATTAACTTTCCTGTATACAAACCATCATCAGGAATAAAATGAAAGTCAACATCCATGCAATAATATAAATATGCAGCCTATGAAAATGAAACAAAACACAGAGGAGACATACTGATGATCTCTGAGAATTGTCCAACACATAGGAATCAATGATAGTCTCACCAGCCACAGACGTTATCCACAAATGCCAGTAGGGCAAGCGGCATTTGATAGAGCAAGGAACACTTGACATGACAAGAGGCCAGAGTAAGGAGAATCCAGATAACGTTAACTCTTCTCTACACTGCGAGGCGACCAATGCCATATCCTTCTTCTTCTCAGCCCTCACATAAAAATCCCATCATCGTATAAACTGGGTTGGGAGAATTGAGGACTGAAAAAACAGTGGATGAATAAACATTACTTTTCCTTGAACAGTCTGAGCACAAACTACGTGTACTAAGAGATGCTCAAAATTGCCAAACCAGAAGGCAAACCTATATAAAATATGGGATGAGACTATGCTGTACATCAGATCGGACATAATTACTTGTTTTATTCTTGCAAATTAACTGGTGGGGGTGCATGAAAAAGACTATACCAGATTCACTGAATAAATACATGAGTTTACATTTTTTTGAACATCTGGATTGTAGGATGAGTTAAGATTTTTACCAGACATACATAGTGAGACAGATTTTTTAAAAGATACAGATAAAAATATAAAGGAAATAATAAATGCTAAAATTTTAACTTGACTTTTTTTCAAGACTAGTTAGGTTCTCAGAGACCTTTCTCTTATTTTTCACATATCTTTTGTTTGTTTGTCTTACGATGTTTATTATTTTGGCAACTTTAAAAAGTAAATGGGCTAGCACAAAAATTAAAAAACTGAAAAAGTAATAATTTTTAAGACATGTTAAATACTAGGTAGTATGCTAAGTTCTTAACATTGCTGCTAACTCATTTAATCTTCCCATCCACTCTGAGACTTGTCTTGTTACCCGCATTTTACAGAATCGAGGCTTGGAAACACTAAGTAACTTGACCATTGTCGTAAAGCTAAGTCATATTGAATCACAGATTCAAATCAGGCAGTCCAACTTCACAGCATCTGAGTTTAACCAACATGGTCTACTGCTTCCCGTAAGGTACCTTAGATCCCCCATTATATGGATTCAACCTGGCTTTTGTCTCTCTCATCATTTCTATGGGCAAAACTGAAATAAGAAGGAAGTTTAAAATTCTTATCATAAACTGGCTGAATTTTTCTACTTGGCTTATTTGGAATTTTCTAATGTACTTTATATGTTTGGGAATTATCCACAAAATGCACTTTATGGAAATTATCTGCGGGCAAATTTGAGAGGAAGGGAGAACCTGATATCATATGTATTTTTTTTTCTATATCTACCAAACAGCATTTCCGGTGTCTTATAGAATTATAAAATATCAGACCCACAAGAAAGATAAGATACCATCTAGTCTACCATAAGTCATTTCAAATTATGTTAAACTTCGTTTAACAATGCTACAGCATCGCTAGTAGCATGTTAGATACATAACATGATTCATTGCTATTATATAAGTCACTCCTGTCCTTTGTACTGATTACTTATTATCACAAATCTTTCTAGCCTCTTATTCCTTAGTGCTTTACTTAAACAGTTCATTTGTTGATTATCTGTGTTGTAACCATATTTATTGGGGATACAAAAATAAGATCCAAGCTGGGTGCAGTGGCTCATGCCTGTAATCCTAGCTACTTGGGAGGCTAAGGTGGGAGGATTCTTTGAGCCCAGAAGTTCAAGATCAGCCTAAGCAACATAACAAGACCCCATCTCAAAAAAAAAAAAAAAAACCTAGTTTCCACCTTCAAAAGCTTGTAAATTAGTAGTGAAGACAAAACACACAAATACTCTAGTACAAAAGGTGTTGCTGTAAAAATCTATTAAAAAGGTGTTGTATATTCTGGGAGAGATTCTTTTTGGTTGAAGAATAAAGGAAGCTTCATGAAGAAAGTCACATTTAAATTGAGTTCTGCAATATAGGTAGAATTTCAACAAGAAGAAATGGGAGAGCCCATACCTGAATTAGCAGGATGGATTGGGAAATAACATGCTCAGAGATTTGAGTAATCCGCGTTGGTTGTAATGAAAGTAGACAGGTAGAGTGAGACAAGGCTAAAACCTTAGATTGGACACAATACTGAATATCCCCAAATGTCCTATAAGAAAGTTTGTACTTTATTCATTAAAAATAGGATGTCATTTAAATTTTTTTTTGATAAATATCACAAGTAGGGACTTTATCTTGTGGCCATGTACTGCTTTGATTAAAGAGGAGAGAGGCTGGATGTAGAAATATATGCCAAAAATTAATGAGGTGAGGACTTGAAAGAAGAAGGTGGTCCTAGAAATGGAAGGAGAAAGGGTAAATACGGCAACAATGTCTGTGGACTTGGTGATAGATTGTGAGAAAGGAAGGAAAGAAAATGACATGATTCCGAATGTGGATGTTCAGAAGGATTGTGGTAAAATTGAAGAAAAAAATAGAAATTCAGAATCAGAAACAAGTTTAAGAAGGAGTAATTATTAACTTTTTTACGTGAAGAATTTGAAATGCCTGTGGTACTTCAACGTAGATATGTGTCCTACAGGTGGTTGGAAATATCATAATAGAACGGGAAAGAGTAGTTATCATAGAAACTATAAATTTTGCAGTCATTCATTTTACATGATAGTTACAGTGTTAAAATGATCAGGTTATAAGACATGGATTTAAGGAAAGAAGGCAAGCTGTGGACAAAAACCTGAGTTATGCCTACTATTTACAACAAAAGGATTAGGAACAAGTAAGAAAAAAGACAAAAGAAATGGTTAGAGACTGGGAAAGAAAATTAGTAATAATGGCTGTAATAAGAAGAAATGTAAATTTTAAAAAGAAAAAGAGTTGGCTGACAATTCTAAATGCTGTGGAATTTTTAAGCCACAGTTAAGAGGAGAAGAGGTGGTTAGGAGAGGGAAGGCTTTGAAAGGAGCATGGGGATTAATCCTGAACAAAACCTTCATTACCGAGAGACAGATTCGTAGGCTATCGGAGAAAGAGGCCAAATTGTAAAGATTTGCATCATCATGCTCTATTTTCCTTGTTTTCTTCATCCTATAGCTTGTTCTGTGCACTGAAGATTTTTGTGGAAGCTAATCTTATGAACTAATTTTTATTTAAATATTAGTGGCTAATACTGGATTGCCAGTTTTATTTTGTTCAAGAAACAAGGAATCTGTGAGAGTTTCAGTTGCTCCCCTTCCTTGCTAACACTTAGTATTGCATTCATTTCAAAGGTCATTTCAATATTTCAAGGAAAACAATGATAAATAATTATATGTTCAGAGGAGCTGTATTTAATATATAGTGGACTATCTAGACAGAGATACTTTAAAGGGTGGAGAACATGAAATTTAGAGATGCTTAAATCACAAATTATGCCTATTTCACCTACCTGATAGTCTACTTAGATCTCATCTATTCAGAATAGTCACAGATCAATTACCAGCTATATTTTTGCAAACATTGAAAATATGGGGCCACCACATCTGGGAATATGGGGCCACCACATCTTGAGCTCGGAAAGGAAAAGATTGTTTCTCGCATTTTTTTGACTGGGGGCCGTAAAACTCCTCGAACGGTAAGTTTTTCACTTGAGAACATATCATAGTTGATTCTTAAGTTATTAATTAAAACAGAAACAAATTTTATTGATAGAATATTCAGTAGAGATTTTTCTTGAAATCTTTATAATTCTTGTTTAGAAACAGTTTGAAGATTCCAGGTAACTGTTTAAGCTTCAAAAACAATGGTTAAAACCTATAAAATTTACTACTGGGGGTAAATTTAGACTTTAATTGTGTGCGTATGTGGTGTGTGTGTGTCTGTGTGTGTGCGTGCGCATGTTTGGGGGATAATAAGGTATTTATAAAAATGAAGTTAGGTGAAAGGTGAATAATACTTGAAGAGGCTAATTCCCTTATAAAGGATTTTCAATATAATTTTATAAAGGACAAGTAAAAAAAAGAAAGAAGACATTAAAACATTCACAAAGGAAAACATCATATTAATAGTTCATACTGAATTTGAGAATTCAAAATTTTTAATGTCTTCCACTGCTTTCTAAGGAATAACTGCAAGTGAACACTCATCTCAACTTCTGTTTTAATTCTTAATCTTTTAAACTGTGAAAAACAATGAGAAGATGTATATATTATTTGATGATATATTAGAGAAGTAATCAAATCATTTTAATTTTAAAGAGCAAATACAAAATTATTTGGTCAATTACTCAGATATGGATATTATAATCCAGTGGAAATAAATTTTATACATCAAATATTATGATTATTTTATACCAAAGTTTAAATATCATTTTAAACTTTGAACTAATATTTATCTTTGATTTAGATATAAGATATGGAAGTCCAGTCTCTATGTTATCTTTTGTATATATGGTGGATTCAGTTTACTAAAAATTATTAAATTATTTCCTGTCTTCTGCTAGGATCTGGGATAACTGGGGGTTTGGGAACTGAATGTTTTAACTGTTTTTCAGTAGTTTATTTGAGTACTTTAATTACTTTTCAACCATTGTTTCTCATTTTCTCCTCATGTTCATGTCTACTTCCAGAGGTACAGGGTGTTACTAATGTCAGAGTGCTTGGGGGAAGGGGGTCCGCATTAGCTTTTTTTTTTTTTTTTTCCACTGCTTGCTTGGGTTTCAAATTATTTGGATTTGCTGATTTATTACTATTTGTTCTGCTTTCCAGCTGTCAAAACTTTGAGTCTATCATCTGCTCTCCTGCTTCATTTGTCCTTATATGGCTATACTTTTAAAATTATCTCCTGGCTGGCATGTGCGTGTGTGCTTGTTTCTGTGTCTTAAATATGTCCTTAATATAACATATTTTTCCAGATGTCCTTTTAGTTCCTTATTTTTATTCATCAGAAATTTGGGACAAAATTACAATGTATTAATAGTTTTCACTTGGACAGGAACAATGCCAGGAGGATAATCTGAACTCCGAGTTAGGTAAATAAAGGCAGTAGAAATGAGCAGTGTATCTTATAAAATGAATTTAGAACATAAATAACTGTACTATGTGGCCAAATTTGTTGAACAGCAACAACTCTTTTTTAAAGGTTGTTTGGTCTTGTAACACAATATTAAAATTAATCAGAAATTGATACTTGGAAATATTTTTCAAAAAAGTAGATTAAAATTAATTTTGTTTACATGACTTTATAACTTTCCTTTATGCAAATACCGATAACCTTAAGTATTATAAAACTGTGATTGGTAATTTCTCTTGTAAATTAATTTAAAGAGCTATTTCATTCAAGACAGAAAAAAGAGATATTAATACAGAAAAACTGGACTTTTTTATGCTCATGGAAAATTATTGATTCATATCTGTTAAGTACAGTTCATGTAGAGACACAAATTTGGACTAAGTGATAAATTTTGAAGATTTCCTAAGAATGAGTTGTTTCTCTATACTAGTAAATTATATAAGATAGTTATAAATCATTTGAAATCAGAAAGACTATATATATGTATATTGTTTTATTTTAATTGCACTTGTAACTGCTGGTGTCAAATTTGAATGTTCATAACCTACTTATTAAAATTGTGTCATTTAAATATAGGAATGTACAACTGTTGGAATTTTTAAAAGTTACAAAGTTATTTTTTATACTGAGATACAAATTTTAGAAAATGTATATCAACAATAACAATCAAAGAATCAAATTGTGTTATTTTTTTCAGGGATGAATATCCAATAGATCTTTAAAGAATTCATTTACCTTTAGATAAATTTTTAAGTTACTCATTTATCATGTACTTTTTTTTTTTTTTTTTTTGAGACAGACTCTCACTGTGTTGCCCGGGCTAGAGTGCCGTGACATCAGCCTAGCTCACAGCAACCTCAAACTCCTGGGCTCAAGCAATCCTCCTGCCTCAGCCTCCTGAGTAGCTGGGACTATAGGTGCTCACCATCATGCCTGGCTAATTTTTTCTCTCTATATATGTGTATATATATTTTTTTTTTAGTTGTCCAATTAATTTCTTTCTATTTTTTTTATTAGAGACGGGGTCTCGCTGTTGCTCAGGCTGGTCTCGAACTCCTGAGCTCAAACGATCCACCCGCCTTGGCCTCCCAGAGTGCTAGGATTACAGGCGTGAGCCACTGCGCCTGGCCTTTCATGTACTTTAAAGGCAATTAATTCATTTATTCTACATTAGCATCTATTGAAAATATTCACTGTGTGATATACCATCATTGGCCTTGTTGATACAAAGAATTGCCTTCGAGATGCTTTAAGACTAAGAGAGATGCCATTGTTGACATTCATCTACAGTGAAACGTGGAAGATGACATTTCTCTCTGGAGGTGCAGATGTTGAAGAAAGCACACATACTGTGAAACTACTCAGGTTTATACTTAATTCCTAACTTTGTGACTTACTGACAGCTGGGCTCGAAAATGTTTCTTATTTGTCTGATTCCAACTTCTACAGGCATAAATTTCCTACAGGCTTGTTAGGATTAAATTATAGAATATCTGTGAAAACACAAATACATTGTAAAAGTTTAATAGCTTCCTTTCTTCTCTATTTCATAGATGATGGCATATGTAGTATCTCAAATACAGCATTAACTGTCTGAATAGATAATCATTACTGATGCACCAACAATTTTGATGGAAACACTGCAAATATTTTTTAAAGATTCAGAACTAGAAGGGACTTTAGAAATTACCTAATCCGTGTTTTTGACGACCAGCTACCTCACAGTCACACAGCTAATCAAAGACAAAGCCAGGACAGGACCCAGATTCCTCAGCTTTATGCTCTTGTACCTTTATAACAGAAAAGAGAAGAAAAATCATTTTAAAATGGTGGCGGATTATAAATAAATAATTTTAAAATAAAATCAAAATTATTTGGGCATTTCAATACCTTCCTAGATAATAGTTCCAATTTAGTGCCTTGCTATGTTTTAAAAGAAGTGAAAAAAAACTATGACACTGAACTTGGTAGATTTTTGGTGACTCAACAGATGTTTGTGCTACTGTTTCTGAGCTCTCTTTTGAAATTGTTATGGTTATTATTGGATGTTCACTACCAGCGCTGTATGTTGTTTAAGTCAGAAACTATAAACACCACCAGAAAACACTTCTAATGTTATTTCAAATGCCTAACTCAGTCGATAGTTGGCTGCTTTCAGATTTGATCTCTTCAATACCATTTCTCTAATCTACTCCTCCTGAGGAAAATATTGTCTGGCTGCTTCTATTCAAAGCACCTTCAAATACCTGAGCGAGAAAAACAAACAAACAACAAACAAACAAACAATAAACCACAGAGCAAATGTTTCTGATAGACTGTAATTTGGAAAGAAATGGGACACTACATAATTTCCGCTTTCTTACATTCATTTTTAAACACAGATAACAGCAAGCTGTGGTTTTGATTAAGAACTTTGTACAGTGGAAAGATATGGAATCTTTCAGTCCCCAGGTTACTCCTTAAGTTATGCAGAGTCTTGTTTAAAAAAAAAATCACAAAACAGATTAAATATTTTTAAAGATGGCAATTTTATTTTTATCTCTTTGGTAGGGGTTTGGTAAATATAGAACCTAAATCTGTAAGATTTTGATGTTACTTGCAAAAGTCTCCGCTGTTGTGCCCGTCTAACAAGAATGTGTATCTATTTGGACCTTCTGAAGCGAGTCTAGGCCGGTTCCTTGTTCAGTCACCAAATCTTTAAAATGTCTATGACTTCAATGTTTACCCTGAATTACATTTATAGGCTCTTAGATTTTGGGACCCTCTTCTATCATTTTTTTTTTTTTTAATACTTGAATCAAGGAAAAGTAGCTTGCATTGTGCTAGTATCTAAATCACAGTGAAATACATGCTGGGCAGCTTAAACACTTGGCCTTTAGTGCTGAATTCAATTCTCAGCCTGTCTGCTGTACAGCAGCTAGAAAATGCTGATTTATGGGGAGAATAAAGGAAAGGTGGTCTCCACGGTCCTGTTTCGTCCTATGAAAGCCATGATATTTCAGATATTTTAAAGATGAATTCCTACATTAAAGATGAATTCGTGCCACTTCCATTGGAATTCTCTCATACTCTAGATAGATTGCAGACAGTGGGTAGTTTGCTCCTGCTTTATTTCTCCCAGCCACACTTCATCAGAAGCGAATGATCCTTTTCTGATGCATATGCATTATATTATCTGCTGTGCATTTCCTCTCTGCGATGAGTTGAAATAAAAGCAATTATCCCATGGCTTCCCCATTTCATCCCCCTTCTTGACTTTTTGAGAAGAACTAATCAGACTGAAGCAGACATTCCACAGCATTTTCCACAGCAGACGGAGACCCGGCATGGAGACTGCTTTGAAGGAAGGAGCAGGATCGCAGCTCTCTTGTTGCTGTCATCCTCTCGCCTGAGCAGGAAAGAAATGAGAGAGACCCCCAATTCTCACAGGGGAAGTACTTTCAGACTTTTCTGTGCATGGTTACCGTGCTCTAGATTATTGGTCCCTCAAAACGCATACGCTGCTCATCTCACTTTCACTGCCGATGTGTAAAATTCATTGTCTGGCTAACATGGGAGATCGTTTTGAATATAACAGAATGATACCAATGAAAGTTCAATGATTATGACCACTAAGTGTTTATGGAGCCTTTTCCCTTCATTGCTTAGATTTATATGGTCTTGCGCTGTACCACCTACATTAATTGTTGGCTAGAAATTCCCTTGTACAGCATGGCTGGATCCTCATAAGCTGGCTGTTGGGAAACTAATTAAAATGCCATTGACCCTGATTCCCTGTGCATATGGGTGGGAGTAAACTGATATAAAGACTTGTACAGTATGGCAGAAGTGGAATGAATTGCATCTGAACTGAAGACTCACTTGTCTTCTTCCCATCTGGCTACCTGAACTCCCTAATTCCAGCAGCAAGCACAGTGCATGCATGAGGCCCTGCTACATTGTTATTTGTGGGGAGAGTAAAAACAACGTGCACACACATACGCACACAGCAAGCACACACTACAAATATGTGCCAGGCCCTCTGTATCAATTCATGAGATTTTTTTCAATTCTCATAATAGTTCTTTAATTCAATTAAAATGTGGAGGGTGCCTATTCTGAGGAAGATATTTCTATTGTCATTTAATGTGAAAAGACTAAAACACAAAATGCGTAAAGATTTTGCCCGAGTAACTGCAGAGTCCCAGATCCATGCCGCTCACTCTGAATTGCTGCAGCACAGCCCAGCCTCAAGCCCCGTGCCCCCGTCCCTCCCCTGCTCTGGTTGGACCCCAGGGCCTCTCAGATTGATGAAGACAAAGGGTCCTGGTACATGACCTTGAGCAAATCTCCCTTCACTTTTCACAGCTCTGATTTTTCTTAGTAAAATGAAGAACTTTAATGGACAGATTTTCAAAAAAATATGTTTGTATCACCCAATGTATAAAACAAGTTGTTTGTAAAGAAGCTGCTTTGGTTGAAGTAGAAGTGGAGTCCAAGACCTGACCTTGGCTTTTTCTGACATTTCTTTCTCTTAAATCAGGAACCAACTGTCCTATTTGGTTCCATTCTGCTCTACTCTTCTTTTTTCTTTTTTACTTTTAAAAATAAATATCAGCAACATGAAAAAATTAGTAAAAATTAATATGAATTTTTATCTAGGAATTTTTATATGATCAGTTTTGCTATAGTAAGACATTTGTGTTCCTAAAAATCATCACGCTGAGAAAAATCTCTTAAAACCACAGGGCTTATTGAAAAAAAAAATGGAGTTGGGGCAAAATACCCAAGACTTTGTCAGTGACCCCAGTGAGGTTGAAGAGGACTGATCACTCCGCTCGAAGGTGGGGACCTGCTCTGTTGGTCCCTTGCTGACCCTATCCATGGCCGTTAGCCCAACAGGTCATAGTTACTTAGTGTATGTGCACTGAGGCATTTATTATAGATCTGCCCCTCACTTCAATCTCTTCAATGCTCTTTTCCATCCCATAAAAATGGAATTCTTCAAGTCCCTGAAAACCAAGCTTTAACATTGTTCCCCAAATTTCATTTATAGACAATTAGACCTAAATTCCTAAAGGTTGGTAAGAAAAATGGCGGGAAATACAGCTAGCACCAGAAAAAAATGATGACAACATACAAGGGTTCATGCTAAATTCTTTATAACCATTATTTCATTTAGTCCTCAAACAACCTCTGAAGTGTGCATTGCTATTCTTCATTTAACAGACACATATGGCTTAGTCATTTGTCCCAAGTGTATACAGGAGGTGAATGACTAACTTGGAAATGCACACTCTGATTTGCCTCATGTGTGACTGATGCACTCTGAACTCCACACTAAGCTATGCTGCTTCTTGAGAGGAGTCCTGGATATCTTGAGTTGCAACCTGAGGCCTTTTCAGTTACCTACATACTGACCACACTTACTCTCCACTTCTAGCTGATTCTGCCAAATTGAATGTCTTTCTTTCTCTCTGCCTTCCTCTTCTCCCTTCCATTCTTCCAGCTATCAGCTGCTCCGTCTTTCCAAACCAGACGTCCAATATTTCTGGGATTGAGCTTCAGATTAATGGCCTTCGTCAGTGCCTGTGTCTAGCCTGCCTCATTTGATCCACAGAACCATGTCTGCCACTCGTTTGCACACCTGGGTGCTTGCCTGGATCTGGGTGTGGTTCTCCTGAACTTCCTCCTGCCACAGTCTTCCTCTTGAACCACCAGATCTAAATGGATCCTTAATGAAAACCTCTCTTATTATTGGACATAGAGTAAAGTTCTTCATCTTCTCTGCAGGCATAAATACTTTGCTATCTATGTTGCTTCTGAACCTTACTACCAGGCTGAAAATGCTAATGTTTCAGTTAACATAGAATAATAGCTAACTCTTTTTCTCAGGAATCTCTAATTTTCCAACCAGCATCCAGTTCTGGCATCAAAGATGATTTTCTTCTTGCTGTATTTCTAGTAACCAGATGCCTTTCCTGTGGGTATGGATATAATGTGTGTGTCTTCAAGTGGGTTTTTTTCCCCTTTACGATGGAGGATATTGAGCTTTGAACAAACTTGCACTGAATTGTTCATTTGTACTGGGAATTAATTATCTTTGCTATTTCTGTTTTCAAAACCAGGACACCTACTGCCCTTTCACACTCAAAATGATAGCAGTCAAAGTAGATTAATGAACATCATCAAGCAGATTTGAAAAAGGCAGGAGAATTGATGAAATAATTGTGTCATTATCAGTAGGAATAGTAGATAGAGGAGAATGAATTAATTGATTTATGCACCAAACCTATCTTTTAGAAATCAAATACTTTTCAAGATTAAGGAAATTATGGTCAATTTTCCTTGGCAGTAGACCCTGTTTTCTGCTGCAGAAAATAATGGTGGGACAGCCTATCTGTCCTCTCTGGAAAAAAGACTTTGTTGGCTTCAAATTACGCTCTCATGAACGAATTAGTTTTCCACACTGCAATTGTTCCTCTTCTTCTATTAGGATCTGAGAGTCAAAAGAAAGTCTTATTCTCTGGGTGGTTGTTTTGGTTACACTGCTCCAGTGTGGAACACACTCCTTCGAGGTAGTCAAAAACGGGAGCGATCAAACTGTTTAAGCAAATCCAAACAGCAATTCAATTGTTAGGAAGAGGGGATGGGAATGAAATGTGCGGTCGGCACAAGGTATCACATCCTGCCAGTCTCCATTTCACACCTTCAAAATGGTTATTTGCTCAAAGTGTGGGCCAGAGACACTTCCTTATTGTGCTTGTATATACACTGAAGAAAAAAAGGCTGTGTGTTAGAATCTAATTGACGAAGAGAAATTGTTTTTACATTGCTTTTGTACTGTGACAGCTCTTATGTTATTTAAAAAGAAATAAGGTGCATGTTTTTATGCTAAGAAAATGCCTTTTCTTCTTTTATTGTGAAGGGAGGGATTTTTTGATCAAAAAAGAGTCCCTTGTTTCCCAGGCTTCCCAGAGCATAGAGCGTTGGTTACAATAACAGGCTTTCTACTATGTAAAGTAAACCATATTGAATAGTCAAATATAATTTTTCTTTTGTTAAAAAAAAGCCTTGAAGATCACATTTTACTCTCTTTATTTCACAGATAAATAAAAAAAATGGAAATCACTAGAGGGTCAGTGACTTACCTGAGTTCTCATACTTCTTTTCGGGCTGATTGGACTGCGCCATTATTCCCTTGTTCCCTACGTATGATCAATTGTATCTCCTCGGTGAACCCACATACATTTATGGGCATATGACTGTTAAGAAGTATATTTTGCCCTGGAGCTTCTTTATGTCTGGCAGAAAAGGAGAGGGTTGAATACTTATACTCTCGTCAATAGAAAGACTCTGAGCCCTGCCCAATTCTAAACTATGGAGAGGCCCATGGGAGCTCTAGCAATTCCTTAGAAAAACACCCATGGCTTGGTTTACAGCAGGACTGACAAGAAGATTAAGCCAGTCTCTTACGTCTTTCCTATTTACTGCTTGTGGCCTCAGTTCAGTTACACCCTTGTCCTAGCATCCTGGGAAATGATAGAACTTCCTGGCTTTTTCGGTGGGAAAAAAAATCATACTGATATTTTAATTTCCATTTTAACATATCAGAGATTCATTTAACTTCATTGGTTTTATTCTTGAATATAGTTGTCTTATGGTGAAAATCTAGTATGAATAATATTAAAATTACTTATCATTTGCTTTATCCATACATATGCATATGTATATAAATATATGCGGATGTGTATGTGTACACATTTGTTTTCCTCTGAGTGGTTTGTTACCAATTTGATATAGTCAGATTTGCTCACATTTTTTTGGTTCCAATTTTAAGGCTTGCTTTTTTGTTCATTTTGATGGGGTTTTTAAATTTTAATATGGTGACACATTAACATAGTCCCCAAATCAGAGCTATATAAAAAACACTCTCAGAAGTTTATCTTCATTTGTGTCTCTTCTGCAGTTTCCCCTTCAACCATGTGCTATATGTAGCCATTTTTATTAAGTTCTAGATTTTCTTTTAGGGTTTTTGCTATAGTTGTTGTTGCAAATATTTATATATCATTGTGTGTCCTTTGTTCTTACTAAATATGGCAAGTAATTTCCATTGTTCAACATACAGTTATTTTCACTTGATAATATGTCCTGAAAATTATTCCATATCAGTATAGAAAGATCTTCCACTTTTGTTTTGCTGCATTGTTTTGATTTTCCAATTTTTTTTAACCAGTCTTCTGACTGATCAACATTCAAGATGTTTGCAATTCTTAAACATTACAGATAATGCTGCAATGAATCATCCTGTTCCAATGTTATTTTGTATTCACAGAGTGTGCCATTAGGATAGATTCCTAGAGGTAGAATTGCAGGATCAGAAGATACACTCATCTGTAGTATTGCTAGAGTTTGCCAAATTCTTCTCAACATTGGAATTATTTTATGTTTCTAATATTAATATATGACAATGAATGTTTTCTAACAGCCTTGTCAACCCAGTTTATTGCCATTTTAAATTTACCAATATGACAGATGAGAAATGGCCCTTAATACTTTTTAAAAAAATTATGAGTGAGGGTGAGGATCCCTTCATATGTTTAAAAATGATTATTAAAGGCTTGTTTTGGTGGCCATCTTTTAAAAACATAATTGTGTTTAAAATTCATGTAATAACATTTCGCAAGGATATAATCCTTCTTTGTGAATGAATCAACAGTGTATGACACTGTAAAAATATTTCAGGGTATTATGTAAAGAAATTGTAGGTGCTTTATTCCCTACAATTTCTGAATTAATCTAGTGATTCAAGGTATTAGTAATTAAGAAGTTTCTCCTTATAAAAGTAGCATATGCTTTTTTTACTTGATAAAAAGACTATAGAATAGAAGTAAAAACAGTTATACCATCTAGAGGCAATATATTTGGAATATTTCCTTTCGGTCTTTTTTCTTTGTTTATAAAATGATTTTATTCATTTTAGTCATTATTTGGTTCATTATTCACTTTTCTATCCTTTGTTTATAAAAGGGTTTATTCATTTAAGCAATTATTCACTTATCCAAATCTTTAGTCATGCAATACATTGTTGCTATTATTATTTGAACAAACCTTTAATTGTTAGATCAATGAAGAATAACAAAAAAATTTTAAACTATTTACCTTCATTTAGTCCTTCACTAATGCTTTGCTTTTCTCTTTTCTCTGTATAGATCAAGCTTCTGAACTATATGATTTTCCTTGTTTCTGAGGAGTGTTTAACATTTCTTATAAGGCATGTATGCTGGCGATAAATTCTGTCAATTTTTGTTTATGTGAGAAAATCTTTCTCTTTCACTTTTGAAGAATACTTTTTCTGGATGCAGATTTTTAGATTAGTTACATTTTTCTCTCAACAATTTAAATATTTCACTCTTTTCTAGCTTGCATGGAGAAGTCCAATGTAATTCTTTTTTTTAAATTTATTTTTTATTTATTATTTCAGAATATCATGGGGGTACAAATATTTTGGTTAAGATAAATTGCTTTTGTACAATTTGAGTCAAACTTATAAATGTGCCCATCCCTCAGACAGTGTGCATTGTACCTGTTAGGTGTGAATTTTCCCATCCCCTCATCCCCCCTCCCATCTGCTCGATTTCCGATAAATTCTTATCTTTGTTCCTCTATTGGTAAGATATGATTTTCCTCTGACTTTTTCCAAGATTTTCTCTTTGTCTTTGATTTTATATAGTTTGAATATGATATGCCTAAGTGCAGTTTTTTTTTTTTTGTATTTATCTTGTTTGGTGTTTGTGTTTCCAGGTGTTTGTGTGTCACATGATATCTGTAATTAATTTTGAGAAATTCTCAGTCATTATTACTTTAAATATTCTTCTCCTTTCATTCGCCTCCTTTTGGTATTTTTGCATACCTATGTTACATCTTTTTTAATAGTACTACAGAGTTTTAGCTAGCTGCTCAATATTTTTCATCCTTTTTTCTCTTTACTTTTCAGGGGGATGTTGCCTCTGACAAATCTCCAAGGTCACTGATTCTTTCCTGACATGTTCCATCTGCTAATGAGCACATCAAAGGCATTCTTCATTTCTATTATAGGTTTTTGATTTCCAGCATTTCCTTTTGATTGTTCCTTAGTGTTTCCATCTCTCTGCTTACCTTCTCTATCTGTTCTTTCGTGTTGACCACTTTTTCCATCAGAGGTCTTAGCATATTAATCACAGTCATTTTAAATTCTCAGTCTGATAATTTCAAAATCTCTGCTATCTCTGAGTCTTTTTCTGATCTTTGCTTTTTCTCTTCAGAACATGTTTTTGGTCTTTCAGCATGCCTTGTAATTTTTTTCCTGTTTTTGAAAGCTGGATATGATGTATTAGATAAATGGATGTTAGGTAAGCATGCCTATGGTTTAAGTTTTTATGTTATCTGACTAGGACTAAGAGTATATTCACTCCTTGCTCTAGCTGTCATGTCAGAGGCTAACAATTCCTCTAGTGTCCTTATTTTTTATCTCCATTGCTGTCTTTGGCTTTCCCTAGAGACTGCTTCTTAAACAGTATCTGAAGCTTACAGCGTTCTCAGTTGTAATCCTATTATAGTTCAGGAGCCCCATCGATGTCGTGATAAGGGGTGGGAGGAAGGAAGTGGTGTATAATCCTTTGATTAGGTCTCAATGTTTTAGTGAGGCCATGTGCCTACGCTGTAACCTTCACCAATGCTTCTCAGCTTCTGCCTATACCTCCTCAGATGAGGCAGGAAGACTAGAATGGACTACAGTTGGGCATTTTCCTTCCTCCACTTCTAAGGCTAGAGGGGACTACAGTTTGGGTATTTTCTTTTTGAGGACAATTAGGGAATGGAAAAACTCAAGTGTGTTAAGGTCTGATAAAACAGTTTTCCTTAAGAAAAGGCCTTTTTTAAGGAGAAGAGAAAACTCCACATGTATTTCAAACTAAATAATTTTTCCTCCCCCTGACAGAAGTAGGAGGGGATTTTTCTCTCCACACCGAGAACCTGGTAGAGTTCCAGGAGTTAAACTTCATGGAAATGTGGACACTCCCCTAAGTTGGGCCCCCAGCAATTTCTGTCTCTAAAGCTAGTCCACACTCAGTCACCAGCAATGAGTCCATTGGAATTAAAGTGTTCCTACCATTTCTGGCTCCAGCAAAGTTTCTGCTCCAGGTAAGAAGTGAATCTCTCTGTTTGCCTGTCTTTCTAGTTTGAGGGCAGAGGTTTGCTCTGTGACCTCAATTTTCTGATGGATTTAAGAATTGTTGATTTTCAGTTTGTTCAGCTTTTTATTTTTGTTTTGTTTTTGTAAAGATGGGAGTGAGGATTTAAGCTCTTTGCATGTCTAGCCAGAAACTGGTATATCCTATTAATTTTTATAAACATTATCAAAAAAGGATATTGATCTGGCTTATGTATTTATTTCTGGTTCTTTTGTTTGCCAGTTCATTTTCATATTGTTCATTTACAAAAATGATTCACTTTTTAATGATGATATGGCCACAGATACTCATAAGTGATGGAAATGTAAGCATTGCCCTTTTAATGTCAAATGAAGTCCTTTCTAAATTAAGTATAGATTAAATGGATTTAATTAGAATATAAATTTTTAAAAATTTTTTCTTGATATCTTTACATGCATATAGTCCTACATGTAAAAGATTATTTCTTGCGATACCAGTTGAATCATTTTCCCACCAAGTAACTGTCAGTTATTTCCACACGGGTAAATATCTACTTACTCTGGGGGGGAAAAAAAAGAGAATCCTAATGGAAAAACTATTTAATCTTTATGAATACATTTTCTCATTGAACAACAACTATATTAGTTATATTCTGTCTCATTTATCATGCACTTTCTTTCTTTTATGGAAGCTAACATTTGTAGTGTTTTGGCAAATATAACTTCCTCCAAAATAATTGGTGTTGATGCTCTGGAAAAACTAGGCTTCCGTTTTAATCAGAAGTGCTTTGTAAACTCATAGTAAAGTAGTATGACCTCTTTAAAATCCACAGATACCAAAGTCATATCTATTGGACCACTTTTGTTTCTTTATAAAACAATGGATGCTTCCAAACTGCTAAAACAATTCTATTAGAGCACAGTGGAAAATCTAAGTTATAAATGAGGTACATGGAGCCAACATCATCATCACTCTTTAGGGACAAAAGCACATATGGAAACACTTCATGGATTCATTAAATATCAATCTGAAATAACATGACATCAATATTGGTAGCTTGAAAATGATAACATCTGACAGATGGCAACCAATTAGAGCAATTAGCAATTAACTCCTGTGTCTGTGTCCCACCTTCATCCTCCTTCACTTGCTCCATGAATTCCTACGATCCCTGGAAATGTTCCTGAGATTCAGTCTCTGCTACAGACCATTGGGATAATGTGTTTTGGCCTATTATTGAAAATGAATTTGGAGAAAAAGCATGTCACTCTTCACCTTTTGCTCCAAATATGACTATTCTTTTTAGACAAAATGTAATTTAAAATGAACTCTAGGATCTTTTCTATAGAGTAAAAAGGTGTGTTAAGAATAATTGTTATAAAATTTTTGACATATTTATTTATTGACATATAAATAGGTTTTACTATATTGGTGGCCCTCTAATATAGTTCAATTCAAAAAAAATTTCCAAAAATATTTTTTCTTAAAAGTCAAAATATATATAGCCATGCACATTAAGGCAAAAAAAAAGCACCAACAAACAAAAACAAAAAGTCTTTTGTGATATTTATTTTGTAATGAAATAATAACAAAATAATTATTTTTGGTACATATTCTATATATTCACATATTTCATTCATTTTCCATATGTTTAATACTAGGTTAATTATATTTTCCTACAGAGTGTATTTTCTTTTCTTTTCAGAATGATTTTTTAAATTATTTTTTTGTTTCAAAATATTAGAGGCGTATAAATATTTTGTTACACAGAAAGCTTTTATAATGATTTATTCAGGGCTATAAGTGTGCAAAAGGTAATTTCTAATTAAAAATAACTTCTTAAAATCTTTTTTAAAGTTGCATTTTATGGGTAATAAAATTTGAAATTGTTGGCATCTTCCATTTACTTTTTTCTATAAACATAATTTTTTAATTGAGAATTTTTTTTGTACAGGTACTGAGGGACCTCATAAATGAAGAGAAATTTGTGTTAAATGAAGTTTATATTTTATATGATTTTTTTGTACTGAAATATATAAACACTTTTAGTTTCTGCTCAGAATATCTTCATTTGAGAAACACTTTCAAGATAAATCTTATCAAATACCTTTAGTTATAATTATTTTTATGTTTCACCAAATTTAGATGTTGCAAAATTGGAGAATTTCTCAATTGAATTCAATTCATGTAATGAATATAAATTTATCTAATTCTGAATAGGCTTTCTATTAAAAAATTATTCCCACAAGACATATATCAAAAACGTAGACTTTAGAGAAGACTCCTTTTGTTGAATAATTTGATTAAATATTTTCAACTGATTTTTGACAAAATGTGACCAAAATTTAAAGGATTCATTCACACATAAAAATTCAACACAACTATGGGGCACTAACGGTACCTTACAAAGCAATTCTTGAAAGGTTTCAACTTCCTAAAACTCTGTTGATTGTAGGCAGCAAAAAGAGAATCTATTACCATGATGAAGTAATTTTTAATCCAATATCAACTCCCTCACAAAAATTTGTAGTTCAGCTACTCTTTGGATATGTTTTTGTGTGTGTGTCAATTTTGACAACTGTACTTTTAATTTGAAGAGAATTGTAGAGTTTATGAAATACATGCCCAACTCAACCAAGTCCAAGAACTCTTCTGTAGGCTGTCTTAATATAGTAAGAATATTGTTTACATCATGATGCTTGACATTGAGCTCTACCAAAATCTGTGTCCATATTATTACCACAGAACAAGTCATTTTATGTTAATGTGGAACATTTAAAATGATTTACAATGACTTTTAGAATGTTATTAGATGTTTCACCCTTGACAAAATGACCTTCCAAAATCTTTAATTCCATGAATTGAATGAAAAAAAATTGAACCATTATTAGAATTAACCGATTTTCTGGCTTGAAAGATCCAATGTGAATGATAAGACAGTGGCATGGTTTAACTCTTTGCAAAGTTCTTTTCTAAAGAAATCAACACAGGGAAACTTCAAAGAATGCCCACCTCCCCTTTTAGGTTGTCTTATTGAAATTATTTTTACCGTTTCACTTGTCTTCAATTAGTAGATGAAGGAACAAGGTGGTTAGGACCTGGTCATAAAGTTGGAAAACATGTGTCCTACACTAGTTTGAGTGCTGTACAGATTTATTCCCTGTAAAAAGCAAACAATCACAGTGACAAAAAACAACCCTTGCTCTACTCTCCAAGTAATGGTGCCTGTGGAGGTTGCGTCATCCTGGAAAAGTGGGTGATTTTTTAATTATCACTGACTGCTTGTCAACCGTGGTAGCAGTTGCCTAGATGGGGCTTTTTTGCTAATTAACATAAAGGTTTCCTGTGGACTAGGTGTTCCTTTGAGTACAACAATCAGGACAAAAAAAAAAAAAATCCTTTGAAGGATCAGAAGAAAGAGAACCTTCCTTCAATTCATTGCCACCTAGCTCCCAACTCATTAGATTGCCAGAAAACTTTAATTAATTAATTAATTGATTAACATTTTATTTGGATAGAGAGACCATTCTAGAGCCCCAACCTCTAAAAATCTAACCATAGCTGTTCAACATGAGGCATTTTAAGGTCGTTTCTATTATGTTGTGGAAAGTTTGGTTAGCTTCTTTCAAATGAGTGTGCATATGACTAGTTGCCAAGAAATGCTATAGGAAAAGCTTTTCCTGTAACTTTATTGTATACCAAAAGAGACACTGGTTTAATGAGATGTGTGGTTTTTCCCAAATATAACTTTTTTTGGGTCAATTATGAACCCAGCAACATTATAAGGAATGGCCATTTTAATAAAGAAACATGAAATCATTGTTAGCTGCAAAGCATTCCAATTAGGCAGTTTCTAGAACTAGCCTTTTCCCAGGAGTCTCTCCTAACTCAGCATTTAACATAAACCATATTCTACTAGTGGGAGAATACATGAAATTTTGGAAAAGCAAAGGCAGAGAACTTTTCTCCTTTGTTCTTTGGACAAACTATCACTTGGTCTTTTCTAATTCAGAGATAAACTAGATAACAACTAAAGATAACCCATTAATATGAAGAATTCATCTCTCAAAAGAGTATCATTTATCATAAAACAGCTTTCATCTATGGAAATTTCAAGATTTAAAATGTATACATACTTTTTTCTCCAAAACCACATGAACTGTTTGACACAACTGCATATCATTAATCTGATAACAACAGAGTGTTATACAAAATCAACTAGGATGTAGGCTCCTTACACAAAACTTGCAAGATTAGGACATGATAGCCTTCATTTTCTTCATGTTCTTTTATTCTCTTTAGCTCCTGCATGATAAAAACAAAACAAAGCAAAACAAAAACCTATTGAGTTATTTATCACTCCCTTATTATTTGTGGTAGAGTCATCTTCATTCTGCAAAATAATAATATTAAAAAACTCCATATGAATTGAAATAGGGTACAAGAGCTCACCAGATGTAGCTATATCGCTCCATGAAAATAAACCGAATGTTTTCCTTAATCAATCAGAATGAATAATGTTGATGGGTTTGGCAGTGACTAAATCAGGGCTGCCAGCTCCATCTACCCTGCATGATTTCATCTTTCCAACTAGACTAAAAAATGCTTTCCTTCCTTCACACTGGACAACTTTATTTTCACACGTTCAATTTAACAAAACTCAAAAGGGATTCTAAAAGCTTTGCCAGACTCATAAAATGTTTACCAGATATCTCTACAGGATGGCAGCTGTACTACAATGTTTCATAATAAGGAGAAATAAAGTGGCCGAGTGAATTCTACTGATGAGTATAAACAATCATATTGGTGGGAGGTTGTTTATTGTCAGTCATGCTACAATGTTGCATTTTCCAGCAATTTTGTTTAAAACTTCTTTTAAACAACTGCTTGCTGTAGAAAATCCTGGAGAAGTGTAGGGCTGCCTTTGTTTAAATCAGCTTTGAAAGTGTGGTTGAGCCAGCAACACCTCTTAACTTTTGTATTTTTAGCAGGGGCTCAAATGCTTAGTGGAACAATCTGTTTTTTTGAGTTTTGATGTGTATTTCCACAATTATTATTATAATGACCCAACATAAGCATATCTAAATAAAAAGAGGCTTTGATCTATTTTTTATTACAAAAACAATTCTTCCTGTTTACAACGTAGTCAACAAGATAAAATCTTCAGGGAATAAGAGGTACATGAATAGTATATCTAATATACTAAGATTTTTTTGTGTGTTTGTGTTTGTAAGTAGGTAAGTATATTCCAGTTCAAAATGATTTACATTTATTAATTTATTTATTCCTCATAACAACCTCATTTAAGAGACAAAGAAACTGAAGGACAGAGATTTTAGTACTTTAACCATGATCATACTGATGATAAGAAGTGATGCAGCTAGATATCAACCCTAGCCAGATCTGAGAACTTGACACCTACACTATATTGCTCTCTCTGGGAGTCATTTTTTGTTTGTTCAATCATCTTAAAATATTCCTTTCTACTCTTTCTGAAGGTCCTTGTTTTCAACGTTTTCCCAAGCTAAGCTCAAATACACAATTCTGGATTCATGGGTGGTATGAGTCCATCGGTGAGGGAGTGAGATGTAGACACGAGAATTTCTAGTAATTGCCTTGCTGGATTTGTAGCCCAGAGAAAGGAAGTTAATCACAGTCTTTCTTCTCCTTGAATGTTGCCATTAAGTCACATTTTGGCATTTCCAGAAGTAAACTGTGATTTTCATCATCTTAATCTAGTATGTAGCCTTAGCACTTATTGCTAAACAGAGCAGCAGTCATTCTGCTATGATGAGTTAGTGCCAGAGATCTCACTAGTGGGCAAAGGGTCTTCTCTGCATGAAGGCAGAATGTGACCATGTTAAAAAAGCATACATCCTGAAAGGTGGTGAGTCATTGCCACCTGGTGGTTAAAGCGATTTAACCTTTTATGTAGGTACAGAAATCAGCAATGCCATGGTTGGCTAGTTTACTTTGACTGGCTTTTGGCATTAAAGACAGTTATTTAGTGTCAGATGGTTTTTAAATGTTAAATTCCTACCCAAAATTCATTTTCATATCTCCATATTTTAATACTGTCTCTAATTATTTCACCTCTTTCTTCTTACCTCACTTCTCTTTTTTCTAAGATATTGGAAAAATATCTTAACAAAAGGTCCAGATTTAGGACTTTGCACACTGCAGTCCATTCAGAGGTGGGTTTATTTCCTCTGAATATATCTTAATTACCCTCAAGATATAAATTCTTCAAGGACATTATTCAAAGACTTGTGGTTTCTGAAGAGCTTTGGCATCTAACATAGGTACATACATGCACATACTTTAATGCTTGTTGGTATTGTCATGATATATCAGAAGTCAGATGTGCATTTTGGGGCCCAGAAATAAAAGAATTTAGAATATTATAGTAAATATCTAAATTATAAAATGAAGCTAATAATGACTCACATATGACATTAAATAAAGTTTTTTATAAAAGAAGAGCCAACAGAAGAATTTATAAAACTGATTGCTATGGTTCAGATGTCTTCTCCAAAATTCTTGTTGAAACTTAATCCCAATGTGACGGTATTGGGATGTGGAGCCTTTAAAAGGTGATTGGATCATGAGGGCTCTCCCCTCATGAATGGCTTAATCCATTCATGGATTAAAGGATTAATGGGTTATCATGGGAGTGGGTCTGGTGGCTTTATAAGAAGAAGAAGGGAGACCTGAGCTCAGTGTGCTTGTCATGTGATGCCGTGTGCCACCTCAGGACTCTGCAGAGTTCCCACCAGCAAGACTGCTCTTCCCAGATATAGTCCCTACATGTTGGACTTCTCAGCCTCCATAACTGTAGGAAATAAATTTATTTTCTTTATAAATTAATGAATTTCAGGTATTCTGTTATAAGCAACAGAAAACAGCCCAAGACACTGGTACGTGTCAATTGCAGTGCTTCTGATTTTATTTAATATTAAGGTGACTGTATGTGGAAAAAAAGATCATTGTGTTTATAAGACAGAAATGCTTTACTTAGAAATGCAATAATCTTCAAACACTGAGTAAGCACTGTAAGAAAGAAAAAAAAAGAAATGCAATAATAGATTTAAAAAGTGAATATTTTACTCACGTCTCCAAGTCTGTCCCAAGGGAGCAAGAGAGAGGTGAGTAAAACCATGAGAATGTAATCAGCAATCCATGTCCTTCTTTCCTTGGCAATGTTCTGTCTCCACAGTTGCAGAAACATGATGGAAAATCATGTGTCTCAGATGACAGTTTTTTTTTCTTTCATAGTAACAACATGATATTGTGTTATAGCCATACCATGTCCCCCTTTTTTTGGTGACAAAATGCCATCTTAGGAAGGTTCAATAGTTTTTATTCTGCATGGTATGAGGTGCCTAGTATTAACCACTGTTCTTTTGTCTTTTCCTTAGCAGTGACAGAAGTTATTTGGGAAATCATTTTAAAATGAATACACTCATATTGTTTGAAGCCATATTAAAATGCACCACTTTATTGATGTTACTATTAGACAGCCAGAGAAGCCAGCCTTGTACCATTGAGCTGAATAGATAATATTTTCACAATCCCATTTTAGAACCATACTTATCTCCTCATCTTGAGCTTTGACTTCGCAACATATATATTTTTCTAGTTATATAATCATGCATAAAAATGCAATAAAAGGGGGCTTAACACCCCTCTCCCTTTTTGTCAGCACCACATTTCATTGTACGTTGTATTTCTACAAGATCCCATAAAGACAGCTATGCATCAGCAGGAAAATATACTTTCTAACATTCAAAGTCAATGATGCAGATAATAGGGAACCAGGATCCTTAGTGTGGGATACAAACTGTCCTCAGTCCCTAGTCCAGATGTTGGTAACAACCAATAAACTGTATTATACGCATATATTTTAAAAAGCAGCTTGAATGAATGGCCTGCTTAGCTAGATTTATTAGGCGAGATCTTTAATACACCATATGGCAGCTTGGCTCTTCCAAGCAGCACATCCCGTGAAGGAATGTACTGAAGTGAGATGACCAGACCGGGCACAAGCGTTGATGACTCCCCGGGGAAACAAGTGCTTACTGCAAGATTTTTCACCAGTGTCACCCATAATATGTGTCCGAGTGGTCCATTATGCCTCAATATGTCTTCAATCAGAGCTGGGATCTCCATTAATCCTACTGTTTAGAGAAATCTTAGACATCTTTGGGATGGGGGCAGGGTGTGAGAAATAGAGAGCAGGGCTGATATCCATCATGTTATTTAACATAGCTTCTGCCTTTTATTGAGACACTTTGTGTAGGAAATACAAACTAGGGGATTTGCAATGGTTTAGAAGCTATTATTCAAGTAAATGGAAAAGTGGCATCATGTATGTTGTTTAGAATACCAGAGAGTTAAAAAAAAAAAAAGACTTTTCTTTTACTTGAAGATGGCTTTGAGAGAACTACTTTTCTTTATTAAACATCGTGCCTTCCACACATAAAGAATTTTATTGGAAGGATTTGTATCAATCTTTGTACTTTCTTTTCATTAACATGCAAGATAATTTTATCAATATTTTAAAGCTGTTAGGGAATAGTCACTGTGATATATGTGTATTAACTGCATCTTTGAAAGTTAAAAATGTGTACACATTTTCTGGGCAAACAACAGGGAAATTCTTACGGTTAAAACATTATTTTTATTACGTAGGAATTTTTTTTTTGATAAATACGTCAGATCCTTACTGTGTCCAGGAGCTGGAGTTATTAAAAAGAAATGCCAAAGCATATTTTATTAATGTAAACTCAGTGAATAGAGGAGAAATTAAGCCGTGAGAACAATATACATGACTTATTCACACAAGTGATAAATGATAATTCTGCTAAAATGAAAAACTGGAATCTAAGAGGAACTATTGAGTGAATACAATTTTAGGAACATTCTATAAAATAGCCACCAGCCTTTAATTTCAAAAGTTTCAATGTTAAGAAAGACAAGGAAAAACTAAAGAATGGTTCTAGAGTGAAGGAGATAGAAGAGACATGAAAATGAAATGAAATACACAATTCTAATCTGTGTCCTTTTGCTATAAAGATGTTTTGGGGCAATTGGTGAAACTTAATATGGTCTGTGGAAGAGCTGAAAATAAAGTATTTAGTACAAATTTCCTGATTTTGATGATTATATTGTGGTTTTGTAGGGAATATCCTTTTTTTGGTAAGAGACACAAAGAATATTCAGAAATAAAGGAGCTTTATGTCAAAAATATACTCTCAAATGTTTATTAA
Source organism: Avahi laniger (assembly GCA_963575035.1). NCBI lineage: Eukaryota > Metazoa > Chordata > Mammalia > Primates > Indriidae > Avahi > Avahi laniger. The sequence continues at coordinate 4,643 of CAUYSK010005442.1, read as the reverse complement.
AAAATTTCTTTATATTATTTTTTCAACTTTTCTCTCAATTGAAATTATTTCAAAATTAAAAAATTAAATTAAGCTTATGCTGACTCTGGTTTTTAAATTTTTTGGTAGCCCCATGAGAATGGTAGCAATAAAAAGGTAATCAGTAAAAACATCCAAATCTAAGAATTACGTTCAAGTTATAATCAACTAATTACTGATTAATTCTGGAATGTATTAGTGATACACATTTTAAATAACTGTGAAATAATTACATGGTTAGAATGACATTTAATATTTTAATTTGTTGCTAAATCATTTAACTAATTTTTAGATATTATTAAACTGAGTAAATGACATAGAAACAGTCATGAAAGTATTATGCTATTATAATACAATGCATGCTGTTCAAATCAAAGCAGAGTTTTTCATTAACTTTTTAAGATGCAATTTTTTCTTTGTAGCAAGGCCAATTTCACCTATAAATATAGTTCCTTTGACAGAAAACTTGTAGTACTGTAGATACTGTCTTGTTTAGCCTTTGAGCATTAACTGATATTTGAGTAGCGATATTTGCAGAAGAGCTGCTATGGCTTCATGTTGACAAACCATTAACTCTTCTTTCCCTAAAGCAACTACAAAACAATTCTCTTGGAAATTTTACAATTAGATTTTGCCTTTCCACTTAGCTGCTTGCTGCTTATTACTTCATTCCTCCCCTGAAACCTTTGGATTCTTTAAGTATCGCTAATATATTTGGGTTTTTTCTTCCAATTTTTTATTGATGAGCAATTAATTGTGGAATAACAAACCCAACATGGACATGCATATCATTTAAAATGTGTTTATGTTTATCTTTAATAGCAGTTTATTTTAATTTGTCAGGACATTTACTTGGGCTTTTGAGCAGATGCATGCTGAGTGAAACTGTGTTGTTTATTGAGTAGTTAATAGGATGATTGGGTGTAGACTTTTGCAATAATGAGTGAAGGAAAAATATAACTAAGCCTTAGCAGGATATTGGTAAAATCCTTTGTATTATCAAGTTCAGTGTCTTTAGTCTTCTGTGATGAAGGCACTTAGACTCCTAGAAACTGCAGGACTTGTCCACAGACTTCAGGATTCATTGATGCTTGGACTACCAGATGTGGTCTATAAATGTCATGTTGAAATAAACACTAAGGGAGTTTCTAAAAGGAGCTTTTTCTTTTGTAACTTTTAAAACCTCTGCATTATTTTCTTTTTATAACTTTATCCTGAGGGTCCATGTAAGCCAAGAAACCATTATGGAAATTAATTTTTAATTATAAATTGGCAATGTAAATGTTATCAGGCTTTATTTTTCCTTTGAACCCCATGGCATTGACAACTCAGAGCTCTTTGTGTGGATGTTGCCACTCCATACCTAAACATTTTCTCTCTGTTTTCCCCTCAGAGGAATATTTTCAGGGGTTCAACAATTTTCTCTTTCCCTGTGACGAGCAGAACAGTGGTATTCAATCTTATTTCATCCAAGTTTTCTATCCTGAATGGACTGGAAACGCTGTGTTACTTTGAGAAGAGAGGGGCAATGCTGTTGTTTCTGTCGATCGCCAGCTACCGGGAAGCTTGTGACATCCTTATGGAATTGGAGCCATGAAATAGAAGCTTGTGATAGGGACCCTATTAGACCCCAAGGCCACATCAGTAGGAAGCTCTGCATCTTCAGGAACCTACACAGACACAACAAGAGTCCAGCAGGAGGACAAAGGAAGTGTGTTCTCCCTACTCTGAAAAAATTATTATCCTTCTTGAGATGAGTTTAAAAAAAATAAATAAGTGAGGTGATAAGAAAAATGTTAGAAGCCATAGGAGCATTACATACATTTCAAAATTATATCAATAGATTTTCAAGTAAAGGGCAAAAAAGGAAAAGAATATTATTTTCTTCTTTCATTGTTTTATATTTTGATGATGGAAATATTTATAATATTTTATGTTTTCTAGTATGTATTTTGGCAATTATAGGACAGGTGTGTGGGAAGAATTTATTATTTTTTCTATAATTTGGTGGTATAAGTTTGGAAAGAAAGGAAATTGTCTAAAGTTTGACTTTATTACTTATGACTAGATTATTTTGGCATTCTAAATATTTATGTATTAGCTTTATATTCACATGTATTTTTTATTTCAAAAATATCGACATGTTATTAAAAAGAGACTGAGTCCTTATTTGTTATAAAATAGTTTCATATTTCAACATATTAAATGTGACAATGCATTTAAATTCTAAAAAGGTTTTGATGGAGAGATTTTTAGAGCTAAAATAAATTCCGTTTTAAGAAGATTCTATTCAAAGAAAGAACCTTCTCAAGGAATTTACAGATGCAATAAAAATTTTCAAACTTTTCTGTCTGGTAAACTTTATCTGAGAGCAGCTGTGCTGTTGCATGTGGATATATATATGAGACATCAATTTAAAAATTAGTATTTAATAGAGGGGACAGATTTCTTACTATGTGACTTAAACATCTGGTTTAAAAAAATTAAATAATTGAAATATTGATTAATACCACTGATTATTTAAACTCAACCAAAATTTAAGAATTTGGAGCAGCATATGACTTCCCAAACCCAAAATTGTTAAAGTAGATATAAATATTAAAAATTATGAACAAGAAGGAAGTGAATCATCTAGACTTTTTCTAAAATTTAAAAAATATCCAATAAAAATGTTTGTTAAAACTGAAATTTTGCTGTAACTTTTATAGCTATGAGACAGCTTCTGGTAGTGTGCTTATTTTACACCTAGTAGAAATAAAAGCCTACTAATGTCAAATTGGCTGGTACGATTTCTTTTCAGTCAAGTATATTTTTCACTTTTTTCATTATGTGTATAAACGTGCCCCAGTTTATGAATCAATTATGTTTAAATATTATTTGTTGGTTGGCTTTTGAAATCAGAATATATTATCCTGTAGAAACAATGATTTAAGCAGTAATTTGGACTCTGGTGAATCTTATTTTCACTCCTGTGTTTGGCTGAAAAATAGTGCTAATCCTTTTCTAGACTTTATGCATAATTTAAAATATTTTTCAAATTCTATCTTAGTTATACCAGGAATGCATCTTGACACATAGTTGCAGCTTTTATTTGCCAGCTCACACTTCCATGTATGCTCCTAGACTCTCACCATTTCCCCAGCTCATACGGCAGATCAGGAGTTGTACCAGAAGAAGGTGTTAAATGTGCATAGCTCCAGAATTTGTACAGAACAGGCAGAGATCTCTCACTGCTAAAGGTAAGGCCTACTAGGAGTTGAGACAGGAAAGATGAGTTTAAGAAATGGAAAAATGTCAGGAGATTCCACTGGTGAAGCCAGACTACCTCTGGTAGAAGAAACACGTCAACACCAGAGCAAGGTTTGGGAGACTTGCTATCTAAAGTGTGATCTCTTGGCCCACAGCGTCACCATCACCAAGGATCTTCTTAGGAAAGCAGAATCTCTGGCCCCACTTCAAATCTACTGAACCAGCATCTGCATTTTAACTTGAGAATTATTGACTATGAGAAATGTTAATTGGGAGGAGTGTAAGTTTATGTATCAGGGAGGACATTGTATGTTCTCACTGGGTTTTTTTAATCAGTCCAGCATACGCACATACCTTACAGAAAGATTTTGTCATTGTTTTAGGAAGTTGGCTCAGATCCTCTTGCTTTTGACTGAACCATTGAAGCTAATTTCTAATTAGAAGCTAATTTCCTAATTTCTTCTGTCTTTTAATTATTTTTTTCAAGCACTGTCCTGAGTCTCTGCCCTTTGGATTGGCCTTGGCCTCTACATTAACTCTTAGCTCCTCTTTGAGGTCCCGATATATTCTTTCTTTACATGTTCTTCTTCTTTAAATGACCATTGACATTTATTTTTCTTCCCTCCCCTAACTTGGCTTCAATACCCTTCAAAGAGGGATTCAGACCATGTCAGGTATCCCTTTAAGGACATAAAGCAGGATATATATCTTCCCAGGGTCAGACTCTTCAGGGACTGAAAGAGTAATAGTATTCACACTGGTGATTGAGATACAAGAGAGTGGACTCATATATCTGGGGTATGTTAGAGATTAAAGGGATCCTGAGACCAAGAGTGGTTGAATGTCTTGATCAAAATTTCAGAGTGAGAAAGCTGAACTCAATAGCTAGAACTTCAGTTCTCTTTTCATCACCATGGTAACCAGTAGTTTCTGGGGCTGGTTTGGGCAGTATATTTAGATTAATAAAAATACTAATAATGAAAGTGTTAGTGGTCTCTGAGTGGAGGTTTTTGCCAGGTTCTTGGTGGCCATCAGGAGAAAAGAATTTCAGGATGCACCACATAAGCCAAGCAAGCACCTTTTTTTTTTTTTTGTGGAAAGCAAAAGTACGCTCTCAGGGAGAAGAGCAGGCAGGCTTGAAAAGAGCAGCTGCACTGGGAGAAAGTGGTTTTTGGTCTTTGGAAGTCTTACTAATGGAGGGGAGGAATAGTCAAGGCTAAAGGGTTGGCTTTTACTAAGAATTTGAGTAATAATTCCCAGAATGGGGTTCCCTCCCATTTTCATACTTTATATGGTCATTTTGGAACTGTCATGGTGATTTCAAGGGTGGAAAAATTTTAAAACCACAATGTAAATGATATTATAAAATAATTAGT
>CAUYSK010005440.1:0-14511 GCA_963575035.1 Avahi laniger | reverse complement strand
GAGGCGGGCGGATTGTTTGAGCTCAGGAGTTCGAGACCAGCCTGAGCAAGAGCGAGACCCCGTCTCTACCAAAAATAGAAAGAAATTAATTGGACAGCTAAAAATATATATAGAAAAAATTAGCCGGGCATGGTGGCTCATGCCTGTCGTCCCAGCTACCCGGGAGGCTGAGGCAGGAGGATTGCTTGAGCCCAGGAGTTTGAGGTTGCTGTGAGCTAGGCTGACGCCACGGCACTTGCCCCAGCAAGAGAGTGAAACTCTGTCTAAAAAAAAAAAAAAAGCCTATGTGAGACTAGATTCTATTTATTTTCATCACAGCATTAATTTGATTATTGTTTATTTCCATTCACTACTAGGATGTCAGCTCCAGGAACGCCAGGCCTTTTTTTCTGATTTTGGGTGACATCCCCAGTGCCTGGAGCAGAAGTTTGGCAGATAGTAGACACTCAATAAATGTTTGGTGAAAGAGAGAATTAAAGAATATTCACTTCACAGTGTGATGTGAAGAATAAATCAGGATTGTGTTTTCCTACAAGTTGCAGAGTGCCCAATTAAAAATAGGGCCTATTGTCTCACATAACGGACAGATGCTGTTTCTGATTCTATGACTCAATGATTTCAAACCTCTCTGGAGTTTTTTTGGCCTTTGTCTTATGGTTGCAAGATGGCTACTGTAGCTCCAGGCATCACATCTGCTTTCAAGGCAGAGGAAGGGGGAGAAAGTAGGAGTAAAGGGAAAGCATCAGTGGCATTTTTCTTTTTATTAGTAAGATAAAATTTTTCTGGAAGCCTAATAGCAAATTTCTGCTTCGATATCATTTGCTAGCAACGGGTCACCTAGGTATTCCAAAAGTAAGGGAACTTGGAAAATCATCACGTCCCTTAATCTACGCTCATTATAGGTAAGTCAGTAAGACAGGAAGGGGACTGGGGAGACAGGTGGGGTCTCTGCCCCAAATGAGAGGCACTTTATATGTAAAACACAAAACAAGCCCTCAGAATGGAGCACCTATTTTCATAATAATCATTATTATTGTCATCTAAAGCTTTTCAGTCTCTGTGATCCTGTTGGCATCACATCTTCTTGGTTTCTGGAACCATCAGTCATTGGGGTACCCAGACCCTTAACGTTCTCCCTCCCTCCCGTCTGGTTCTGTTCACAGCACTAAAGCCCTTTAAAAAGAAAAAAAAAAAAAAGAGCCAAATGACATTTTCCACTGTGAGCTACTTCCTGCTCTCATTAACTCCGTCTTCAATGACTTGGCCAGAACCCCCTGCCAGCCCGAAGGAGGTGGGGGACTGTACAAGTCAAAGATCCCTCAGGCCCATAGCCAGGTCAGTGTCAAGGTTGCTCTCAAGGACACGGAGATGAAAACAGCAGAAGAGCCAACCCCAAATCTTGGGCAGACCCTGGCGTGGCTGAGAAAGGAGCTGGTAAGGCTTTGTATTTCCATTTCCCTGATGTCCCCACCGTGTATTTTCCCAGGTTCTCTGGTCTCCTCTCCCAGGTGCCCCCCAGGCTGGGGTATGGGCCCTGCAGTCTCCCCTCTGGGACCAGCCACACAGAGCACAACTGTGATCTCAGGTGTGGGGATAAGTAGGCCGTGGCCTACATAGGAGGCGCTGGGCGTGGTGCTCGCCAGACTGGTTTTACAGTTACACTGAGTCCTGGGTATGTGCCCAGCTCTGCGGCTGTGTGGCCTCTAGCGGGAAGCTTTAGCTCTTTGAGCCTCAACGTCCTTATCGGAAGACGGGCATAACAACAGTACCAACACCGTAGGGGTTATTGCAAGGATTCGGCGAGGGGATGGCTTGAATTCACTTAGTGTATGCTTAGCACACTGATGTTGACTATTACAATCCTGACCCAGGTGGACATGGAGTACACCCACTGTCTTAGCCAAGGATTGAGAAAGGAAAAATTTGTTTGGAGGTATGAGCCCAGAGTGTTGGGAGGGAGGGAAACGGGGAGTTGTAGCAAAGACCAACGCTACGCCAGAAAACGATGCCAGGCGTTGTGCTAGCCAGCTGGCCACCACCTCAGACAGTCTCTCAGTAGCTGGTTTACCTGCTGGAGGACTTTTCTGCAAGGTTTGAAGGAGGAACTGCACCTTGGTGGGGAGAGAGCAAAGGGGACATCTATCTGCCCAGCTAGCTGCTCTCTCTGCTTTCCCTCTGGTAAAGGTCTACCCCATGGGGCACTAACTTTCCTGAACATATGCGTTATGTTACTTGGTCCCCTAGTTCAGGAAGATAGGACTTGTGCCTTTCTTTGTGATCCTTTCTCCAAGTCCAAAAATAGAGGGGTGCCCCAAAGTGCATGGGGATACCAGCCAAGAGAGAGAAGAGGGCGGTTCAGGGAGCCTCAGAAGAGGTTTGTTTTCCAATATGCCCACTTCTCATTCTGCGGAGAGACAGGATTGTCCGAAAATGAACTTTCTGGGTTTCCAGGCAACAGGCCAGCTGGGACCCAACCCTGTCTTCACCCTAGAGGGAGGGGCTGACCCAACAGGGCTTCTCATGGGACCAGGGGATTCCAGCAGCAGGAGCTGCAGCTTCTCACAGTCCACAGGCATCCAGAGCTGGGCGGCTGGCCTTCCTCATGCTCCCCTAAATAGCAGGCAGCTAATCTGAACCCAGAGCGCCTATTTCCCCACTGATGAAGCACCTCTCTCTCAGCCATGAAGAGGGAGAGCGGGGCGGGAGTCCTACCAGCAACAAGCCTCCCGGGCCCAAGCACCTCCCTCTCCCTGATGCCAAGAGGTGTGGAGCCTCGGGTCTCCTCCTGCAGAGCCTGACTCATAAACTTCCCAGTCGCGCTTGTTTTTAACCCCGATTGCACAGAATTATGACTCCCTAAGAGCCCTTCTGGAGCCCATCCAAAAAGCCTCACTTGGCCATCCCCAGGAAAGGACCAGCACGGGACAGTCATCTCAAATGCAGCAGCGGGAACAACTCAGGAAGGCCAGTGACTACCCTGGGCAGAAGTCTGGTGCTCTTCCCCTTTTCCCGGGATCTCATGAGCCCCAAAGTCCTGTGGGGGTCTGCAAGAGGGGAACGAGCTGCAGCCACCTTGTCACAACAAGGCAAACCAGCCTGTTGCCTGAGCGGGCGTCCATTAGGCAGGCCAGAGCTTCACGCTGCGGGGGTGAGCAAACTGAGCCCAGAGCCCGCCTCACCTCAGGGCCTCTTGCTTTGTGAGAAAAGACACTTCCCTACGGTTGCAGCGGCTTGGTGAGGGTTTCCCATCCTCAAAGCCAAAGGCGTTGTGTCTGCGCCCTCCCTTAACATCGCCTCCGTGCTGGGCACGCCTCTGTGGCCTCACAACACGTACCCAGAGCTGGTGTCAAAGGTTGGACAAAAAGATGTGTCAGGGGGAAACCCCCAAAATTGAGAAAACACGTGCTGAAAGAAAATGTATGGAAAAAAATTCCTAGGGGAAAATGGGAGAAAGGGTGGAGATGGGTGAGTGATGATAGCAGAGTTCTAATGCAGCGGTTCTCAAACTTTTTTATTAAGGACACCAAAAAGCTTTTGTTTATGTGAGTTATATCTATCGATATGGACTGAATTAGAAACCAAAGCTGAGAAGTCCTTAGCATTATATTACTAATGCGTTTAAAAATACAATAAACTCATTACATGTTAATACAATATTCACTTATCTACAATAACTATATTTTTCAAAGCAAATATTTAGTGAGAAGAGCAGCCCTATTTTACAATGTTGCAAATTGCTTTCAGTCTGGCTTAATAGAACACAGCTGGATTCTCATATCCGATTCTGCGCTCAATCTGTTGAGATATTATATGCCGTTAGCTTCTGGAAAACTCCACTGTATGCTCATAAGAAAATGGAAGTTAAAAAAGAAAATAATATCTTAGTATTGTAATGAAAGCAGTTTTGAACCATGCTGACCCCCTGAAAGGGTTTTCCAGTGGGCTGATTCATCCAGTCATCATAAAATCCTTGAAAGGCAAGCAGTTTGCTTTCCGCTTTGCAGAGGAGGAAGCAGAGGCTTTTGCAAGCTCGTGCAACTCACAAGTGGGCTTGTCTATGATGAGACGGTGGTTGGGAAGGGGCTCTACGGGGGGACATCGGTGCTTTGCACCCCCTCTCACGGACTCCTCCTCTCTCCCAGTCTGAGATGCAGATCCAGGACCAGAGGCTCCTGCTCACACTGAGGCATCTTCACAGCGTCATGCAGGAGCTGCGCGCTGACAGTGCCCACTGGGAGGATGCCAGGTCCAGCGGAGGGACCTCCCCCATCAGGGCTCGAGCAGGCTCTGAAGGCAGGGGCTGCCAGCACGTTTCCTCAAGGGGGCTGGCCCAGCTCCTCCGAGGGGAAGACACCAGACGAAGCTCCCTCCCTTAACTGGCTGAAGGTGGCACTGGGTTCAAACCCTCTTACTGCTTACTAGTCTAACCTTTGAGTGTGATGTTTTCGGGGGAGAGCACCAGGAAGCCAGGGCTCTGCGTTCACCTCTGCCCTCATCTGCTGTGTGTCCCTGGATCTATCACTCAGCTTCTCTGTGTCTCTGGTTCCTTTTCTGTCCTTCAGGGTTTCTTTGTGAGGCACAAATTGGATGTGAACACACTTTGGAAACAAATACGTGTTATGTGGCTCTGGCAAGCACCATGGCAGCAATCCTAATCCTGGGAATTTCTTAAAAGGTGATTGTTGAAACAAAGAAAGAGCTAAATGTGCAGTAATGGTTACCAGGTGTTGCCATGGTGAAAAATTGAGACTCTGTGTAGTGACTTTGCGGCTGTTTTCTTGTCTTCCCAGCAGGCCTCCCCATTCCCCTTCATCTGATGACGACAGGCCCTGTTGCCACCCTGGCCGTAGGAGTGGGTATATTACCAGGCCTGGTCAATTATATAACCTATGGTTGCCCCCAAAGCATGACTGGCCCAGTGGGAAGGCATGTGACTCAACAGAGCCAATCGCAGTCCTTCCCTGTGATTGCTATCTGGATGCTCTTTCTATTACGGTTATAAAGCTGAGGCTGCCAGCAGCCATGTTTCTTGCCAAGTGAAGAAGACCTGGCTGCAGTAGGAAGGAAAGAGGCTAATATTCACGGAGAGGTAGAGAGAGGGCCACACAAGAGGTGGACAGAGAGGAAGAGCGCTAGCTTTCTTTAGTCTGTGATTTTAAGCTCTAGTTTTGTGAGTTACCCCTGTGTTCTTTGCAGCAACTGAAGCCCATAAATTCTACAACCGCCACCCACAGCGACACACGCCAATTTGTTTTGTTTAAGCTGATTTGAGTAGGGTTTCCCTCATTTGCAACCAAAATGGTCCTGAGGAATACAATCCAGATGTTCAAAGAATCAAAGAAGGGGAAGTCATTAAGAAAATGGCATTTCATTCATTCAGGGTTTGCGACAACAACGTCAGTAACAGCGGGCAACAAGGCTCATGTTGCAGCAGCGACTCTCAATGGTACGGGGTGCTGCACACATAATTGAAAAATTACATCTGCCCATAAGAAAACTAAAGAAAAAAAGATGAAAATTAAAAAGTCATGGTGTTTAGATGGTTCAGTTATTGGTAGACCTTGTTTGTTTTTGAAAATCTACCTGTATATTGTTAGAATAGTGGCTCATGCCTGTAATTCTACGACTTTGGGAGGCTGAGGCAGGAGGATCGCTTGAGGCCAGGAGTTTGAGACCAACCTGAGCAAGAGCGAGACCCCGTCTCTACTAAAAATAGAAAAAATCAGATGGGTAGGTGGTTTGCACCCGTTGTCCCAGTTACTCAGGAGGCTGAGGCAGGAGGATAGCTTGAGCCCAAGAGTTTGAGGTTGCAGTGAGCTATGATGACGCCACGGCACTCTAGCCCAGGTGACAAAGCAAGACCCTGTCTCAATATATATATATATTGAGAATCTATATACACATATATATATTGTTTTCATGGCTTTGAAAAAGTAAATCCATTGTGAACAGCGGGAGAGTGGAGGGGGTGCATTATAAGTACGATGTTCATAGTCAGACCAACCTGGGATTTTTATATAATATTTGGCTATATAAAAAATCCCTGCTCTGTGAGGCCGGGGCTGGGTCCCTGCAAATCACATTTTTGTGTTACCAGCTCCTCCCTGGTTAGACTTTGTTAGATTTTGACAAAAAGCAGGATGGAGTTAGACGACAAGGCTAGAGAACAGAGAAGGGACTTTCTCCTTCTTCTCTGTTCCCTGTCATATCCTGTGGACTTCCTGTTCCTGTGATTGTCACTCAGCAATGGTTCCTCACTGCACAGTAGCAATTCCTTCCTGGGGCTCCATCCTTCTCCAGGGTCTGGGTCCCAGCCCCATGGGGTCCCTCCCCTGAACTCAGAGACACAGCACCAAATGCCTGTACCTCCTCCTCTGAAGTCTGGGTCCCTTCCCTACATACCTGGCCCTTTTCTGAGCTCAGAGACACCAGACCCAGCCAAGCATAGCTCTCTTCTCAGATATCTGAATTAAGCTCCACAGGGCTCCTCCTCTAAGTTTTACATTTTTAACAGCTTCTGCCTCTTTTCTTTGTTCCCTCAGACCTGGTGTGGTAGACGCTTCCTACAACTGCTATCTTGGAGTTCTTTTTATCACTTTTCAGCAACCTAGTTAACAATTTTATACTTAGTTAACAATTCTCTATATTAAATTCTCTGTGTTATAATACCTGGTGTGGTTTCTGTCTCCTACCCGTCCTGGACTGACAGTTTTTTGCTGTTATTACCAATGCCACTGTAACTATTCTTGTTCACATTTCCCAGCTGGTGCACATGCAAAGTCCAAGAGTTTCTTTGGAATATATATCTAAGAGTTGCAGCGAAGGTATGAGAATGCTTACATTTACAAGAAACATGTTTTCCAAAGTGGGTCCATTTACACTCCCACAAGCAGTATATGAGGGTTTCTGTTGATCCACATCTTCTCCCTAACATTTGGTATTATCAGTCTTCTTAATTTCTGCCAATATCATGGGTGCAAAGTGGTATCAGATTGTGATCTTAACTTGCATGATCCTGATTACAAACATGGTTGTTAACTCAAGTGTTAATTCAAGCACCACCGTTTATTTACTTTTTGATCTTAGATAAGTTATTCAGCTTCTCTGAGCCTCAGTTACCTCATCTGTTAAAAAGGAGATAATAATCCTACTCACAGGATTATTGTGCAGATTAAACCGGACAATGCATTTACATCAGCTTGCACAGCACTTGGCCCTGGAAAGGCCAATAAATGGCACTTGTCATTATTGCTTGGTGATTATATACTGAGTTGTGAAACTGCGACTATTACAAATGGACAAGCTTGTTAGCTATCATCATCTAGAAAGACATCTTCCCGGCCATGCAAAGTAAAAATAATATTGCAATTCCCAATCCTCATTAAAAAAAATCTATTTTCTTCCTTCAGCGTTCTCTTGGTCTTCTTTGACACGATGTCTGTTAAGCAGACAGAATTAAAAAATACTGTCGAGCTGTGCAACTATTCACAAATTCCACTTCAAACAGAAGCACAGTGCACCGTTGTCAAAAGCCTATAACAGACTGGAGTACTTGACCCCCATAAACTCTCACCAACCAGACCCGTGTGGTAGTGGCGCCAGTCGGGGAGGAATGTTAGAACTAAATCGTGAGTATAGCAGCTGTCAATTTAGCTTTTGTGACTTACTAATGTTCTAATTGTGCTGGTCAATCTAGGAGGATTATTTCCTTGAAACTTATTTTATTCTTTGGTATTTTAAATATGTTCATTTTAAAGATAAAATAAAAATATAAAAGATGAACAAAAATGTATTAATAAAAATGAAAGGATTTGTTCTGTAAAATTTGGATTCAGCCAAAAGGCTGCACTTAAGGACCTAGAAAGCCACAGGCTCCCCACCCCTGCTCTAGGACACCACCTCTGGCATCACCCTGGTTAGTAAGCCAACCCAGAATCTGGTGTCCCCTTCCCTGCTCTCCACGTATCTTGAGTCTCTGTTCATCGGTGGGATTTCTGTCCTGTCTCTGCCACCCTGTCTTGTTTTGCCCAAACCCTCCTGAGGCCATAGTTCAGCTCATGTTTCACTGGGCGGAAGTCAGTTTCACCGGGCCAAATTCAAGGTGTTGGCCAGGCTGTACTCCCTTGGGAGCCTCTAGGGGAGAATTTCCTCCTTGACTCTTCCAGTTTCTGATGGTTGCTGGCATTCCTTGACCTGGGGCTGCATCACTCCAACCTCTGCCTATGTCTTCTACTGTGCATGTGTAAAAGAAATCTCCCTCTGTCTACCTCTTATAAGGATTCACGTGATTACATTTAGGGCTCACCCAGGTAATCCAGGATAACCTCCCATATAAATATTCTTGATTTAATCACACCTGCAAAGACCCCTCCTTTTTCCATATAAGGTAACATTCACAAGCTCCAGGGATTAGGGTGTGGGAGCCATTTTTCAGCCTACCACAGTAGGTGATCCTCGACAGGACATTTTCCTCTCCTTCCTCCTGGAAGTCATTCTCTGGCCAATGCACAGGACTAAGAAAAATGTCACATAGCTGCCGAGTGCCTTGGTTCCTATCAGAAGAACTCGTTTGTTGAACACCTACTATGCACAGGCATCATAACATACTGACTAGTAAGTACGGGTTAATATTTCCATTTGACAGAAGAGAAAACTGAGACCCAAATGGCCAAGGAAGCAATAGCAGGAGAGGTGGGAACAAATGAAACTGGAGGTCCAAAGTTACGCTTCTGACAAATATTTTGCGTTCTTTACCCAGTGCGGTCACTATAGTAACTACTCGGTACTACTCTGTACGTGGGCGCCACCTCGTGTCCATATGGAGTAATTCTTCTGGAAACCTGTCCGCTCTGGCTTGTAGAACTGGCTCCTTCAGCATCTGCGTTCCTATGGTGGGGCAACTTCTAGGGAGGGCCATGGAGGATGAGGCTTTCTGGCGGCAGAGAACTGGGTTTGAACGTCAGCTCTGCCACTGACTGGGTGACCTGGGTGAGTCACTTTTCTTCCTCTGATCCTCCATTTAGCTTTAACTCTAATATGAAAATGACACCTGCCAGAGCTGTGGAGAGGACGTTGGGAAAGTGCTTTGTAAACTGGTAATAACTGGGGGCATTGGAAAGAAGAATTGTTTGCAGTTGAACAGGCCTGGATTCAAAAAAATACTTAATACACACCTGCTGTGTGCCAGGCACTGTTCTGGATGTGGGAATGCAGCAACAAATAAAACACACAAAATTCATGTTTTCATGTAGTTAACATTCTAGCATTCCCGTTCTTGAGTCATTCATTCATTCACAAATATGTTTCTGATACTACTGCGTGCCAGGCACTTTCCTAAGCCACCGGCACAGAGGGTATCCAATATAGCTGGAGCCCAGGGAGCAAGAAGAGGATTGAGCAGGGGCAGATCCAGGTTTGTGGGGCCTGAAGCTTATGCAATTTGGGGTACTCTTTAAGAGAAAGAACACAAAGTCACAAATACAGAATTAGGCTAAAAAGAGAATTTTTTTAGAATGAGAGAAAAAATAATAAATTACAAAATTTTAAAGCCTGACAAGTATCACAAACATGATGAAACCTAGAAACGTAGCATAATATTTTTATTAATTAGCTGCATGATATGGCTCTATAATAATTTCTTTCTGCATTTTTTGCAGTATATTCTTCGCCCATCTAGTCATAAGACAATGATTTAATTGTATTATTTGCTATAAAGAGACTGGAAATAATTCAGTCTTTTCTCTACAGGATTAACTTTTTTGTGTGGATATTTTAAACAATTCTCTTTAAGTTGCAAAACTTAATGCTATGTATGCTTTTGGGATTATTTTTAAATTTGGGGAAACCTTTATGTTTCTTTCATATATGAGCTGTAAGTCTTCTTGTATAATGACTAATTTTAAATATTCTTTGAGTTGACAGCATATTAGCCAGTTTTTTGCTGATGCCCCTATTGTAGTGGTATATTGTGAGTTCTATATTTTCTTCTTCTACATCAGCATTTCATGTCAAATAATCAAGAAATTTAAATCTTTCCCAATATATTTATATGATCCATTCCTTTTAATTAGATTATCAAATGATCTGAGTCTGTTTATTACTTTGACTTGAAATATGTCTATTTCTCTTAATCGATCACTACTTTTGTTTTGATTTGTAGGCCATTTCATTTGTAAGCACCGGACATCGCCTAGGTAGATATGCTAAGGAAGACATGAGCCAATGCAATGAGATCATTGCAACTTCCCATGTGGATGGTACTAATACCGCCATGTTTGTTCTACAAACACAAGACTTTGATATCTACTTTGAGAAATTTCTATCAAAAAAAAAAAAAAAGAGGCCAGGCACGGTGGCTCTCGTCTGTAATCCTAGCTCTCTGGGAGGCCGAGGCGGGTGGATCGCTCAAGGTCAGGAGTTTGAGACCAGCCTGAGCAAGAGTGAGACCCCTTCTCTACTAAAAAATAGAAAGAAGTGGTCTGGACAACTAAAAAATATATATATATATATAGAAAAAATTAGCCAGGCATGGTGGCGCATGCCTGTAGTCCCAGCTACCCCGGAGGCTGAGGCAGAAGGATTGCTTGAGCCCAGGAGTTTGAGGTTGCTGTGAGCTCGACTGATGCCACGGCACTCTAGCCCGGGCAACAAAGCGAGACTCTGTCTCAAAAAAAAAAAAAAAAGAAAAAGAAAAAGAAAAAGTGTATAGTGCATTTATAAGTAAAGTATATATGCTGCATTGCCAGATAGAATTCTCAAAGGAAAGAACTTCTGCTTTAACTGGGCTTTGATGAGAACCAATCTGTGGCTTATAGTTATTAACAGATATGCTTGATGATTGGAAGAATTTTCCGTAGACTAGCTTCTGGCTCTGTATGTTTCAAATCTTGTTTCTTATCTACTGCGTACATACTCCTGATGCTGGGCATTCACACAGTTTATGGCCCTACACCTTCATGTCACAGCACAGGGTGAGTCAGCACTGTGGGCAGTGGGTGTGTTCCTGGAAGCCATTCCTAACTGAGATAACAATGACTTAACTATAGATCTAAGTGACTGCGGATGACATAAATAGATCCCTCTGAACCAAAATTAAATATACATCTAACTCAACTCTGCCTTAGCTGCATCCCTCAGGTACTCCATTGCCACCAACATAGTGTGACAGAGGGAGAGTTGAGAAGAGACATGCATCTGAAAGGATTACAGTTAAATATCTTATTTCTGCAAAGTTTACAAAAACGTAACCCCTGTGAACAAATTGCTATGCTTCTCTCAGGGCCTTGGAGGGGCCCATGCAAGTGAGGACCCTGAAACTGAAGGTTCATTATTGTTAAAGTAAATCCACCCATATGAAATGATGCCAGAATAGTAAGGAAGGTGAAATCAGGAAGGGGCCTTGTAGTCGTTAGGAGGAAGTTTGAATTTTATCGTAAGAGCAATAGGAAAACTTAAAAAGCTTTAAAAGGGGAGGTTAGGAGATAATAGGATTTTATCTGTGTTTTTCAAAGATCCCTCCGGTTTGAGGAGAATGGGCTTTAGGGAGGAAAGTGACAGAAGGGAGACTGCCAAAGAGGCTATTGGAGCTTTTCCAGGAGTGAGGTGGCTTAGACTAGGGTGGGTTGGGTGGAGATCATGAGAATTGATAGATTAAAGTCATATCTGAAGTTGAAGTGATGGGCTTGCTGATGGATTGGCATTAAGAAAGACGGGAGGGTGGCAACAAGGGTGCCTCCCAGACATCCGCATGAGTGGCTGCTGTGCCACCATTCCCTAAGGTGGGAAAATGGCAGCTAAACTTGAGTTTGAATCCTGTCTCTACCTGATCCTGGATGGGTTGCTGTTTTTTCTCTGGCCATTTTTTTTTATCACAAAAGGGGGAAACTAACAACTACCTTGTGAAATTGTTTGCAAAGTAAATGAGACAACCTATGAAAATGCCCAGCAAGGAGCCTGGACTTTATCAATAACCTTTTATTAGCTGCCACTGCTGTTCCAAGATTTATAAGTATTTACTATGAAGCTCAAGAGAAGAAACCAGCCTTGGACCTTATGCTCTTGCATGAGTTTTTTCAGGTTCTAGTAATTAGCTCTAGCTATTGAAAGTTCTGATGCTCCAGGCTGGAAAATGTTTGCTGTCCCCAAAGGGCAGGTCAATCAATGTGAATGATCTTTTTAATCATAACAATGATAATAGTTAATGTTTAAATATTTATTGAGCACTTACAATGGCTAGGTCTTTACATGTTTCATCTCATTTATTTCTTTTCTTTTCTTTTCTTTTTGAGATAGAGTCTCACTCTGTCCCATGGGCTAGAGTGCAGTGGCATCATCGCAGCTCACTGCAACCTCAAACTTTTGGGCTCAAACTATCCTCCTGCATTGGGTCTCCCCAAGTGCAGGGATTACCTGCGTTGGCCACCGCGCCCAGCTCATTTATTTGTTATAATACCCTGTGGTGCAGGTACTTTTATTAATATTATTTGTACTTTACAGATAAGAAAAACTGAGGTTCAAGAGATTAAATAACTTCCCCAGGGACCCCTAGTTAGTAAATGGAACAGAATGGACTGCATCATAGGGATGTTCATAGATCGGGCAGAAGGATCACCTTTCACAATGGCACTGTAGGGGCCGTCCTTGTCATACCCCTGCACAGATGATGTAGGAAGTCTGAGGTCTAGGACAACGCCAGAGACTGCGCCCCGCCCCGCCGTCCCCTGCCCCCGCCTTTTGTCTGCCCCGCCCACCGCTTACTGCCCCGCCCCCTATCCCCTCTCCCTCGCCGGGTCTTCTGTCCGTCCCACCCTCGCCCCTGCCCCGCCCCCTTCACATCCCGCCCCTCGCTCAATGTCTAGCCCCTGCCCCGCCCCCTCCACGCCCCGCCCTCTACACGCCCCGCCCCTGCCCAGCTGCGCATTGCTGTCGCCCGGCGGCACTGGAGTCGAGCGCTGGGAACCTGACGCGCGGATCCGGCGGATCCTTCTCACAGCCCCTGCTCGGGGGCACCTCGCCTCAGATCCGGCGCTGCAAGTAGGGCGCAGTCTGAGAGGCCGGGCGGGCCCCGAGGGCTGTAGGCGCGCTGGGTGATGGGGGCCGCGGCAGCCCACATCCCCACGTGCGCCCCAGCGGGGCGCCTCTCCACCCCCTCAGCTCGCCGCGCCGAGTCCTGAGGGCCGGGCCTGAGGTAGAAACGCGGCCGCCCGCAGCCCTCCAGGGGCTGAGGCGCGACCGACAGTCTCCTCGCCCGCACGTGGGAGGAAACGGGCGCTCGCGGGCTCCCCTCTGGCCTCAGGGTTCCCTCTGGGAGCTTCTGGCCGTAGACTCTCAGCAGTCGCGTGTGGAGGGTGCCCCGGGCGTCCCTGCCCCCGACGGCCGCGGACAGCTCCTCGCAGCCCTGGGCATCGCCCAGCACCTTCGGTTTTCCGTCCCTCACCCGCTCCTGCTCTCCGGGAGGGTCTCGCCTCCCTCCCCGCCCGGGCTGCGTTCTGCCCCTTCCAGAAATGCCCCCCACGACTTCGCGGGTTTTTTATGGGGGTGCTTTGGGGGAGGGGGTAGGTAATATGTGCTCGGGAAAATCAATATTTCAGGAATATTAAATCACGGGGGTTTGTTTGGGGTTTTTTTTTTTTTTAAATATATTTTTAAAGTACCTCACACCACTGGGAGCGATTTAAAAAGACAAATTGGACTTTATCCAAAGATACCAAAACACACGCAGACTAGAAAGGAAGAAAGTGGAACCAAGGCAAGGCACGAGCCGTAAATACTAAAATCTCTAGCTGCGCCGGGAGGGAACGCGGTTTGGCAGGTTGCATAACCTTTAGATTGGGCGTAATGATTTTCTTCTTGTGGTGGCATTGAGCAGAGTTCACCGAAGTTTTAAAGCCTGTGGTTGACTTTGTTTTTGTGTTCGCTTTGGCTCAACTTTCTCTTTTGTCAGACATTTAAGTAGAAAAGAAGAAAAAGAGGCTTCCATAGTGGCAGTTGAAGGTTACTTATATGTAAGCAATGATTTTATTTTCTGGAAGTCAGCCAAAGTGCTGTAACATCCCTTCTCATGTGGGGCTTAATAGTAGAGCCTTATGGTGTTATCAAGAACAGCATAATTTGTAGAAATGTGCATCAATTCTTTATTTTATTTTATTTTTTTATTTCAGGGTATTGTGAGGGTACAAACGTTAAGGTTACACTTTATGTCTTTGCCTCACCCAAGCGAGGGTTAGAGGCGTGCCCTCCCCCCTGCAATGCTCCCCGTGTCCTTTTAGCTGCGGGTTTACCCCCTCATCCCCCTAATCCCTGGAGAGTATTACTGCCCTGTGAGCCCCTTAAGTGTTGATCAGTTAGTACCAATTTGCTGGCGAGGACAAGTGGAACCCATTCTTCCAATCTTGTGGTGGCTCACTTTGGATAATGGGCTTAAGTTTAATCCAGGAAAGTATAAGAGGTGCTAGATCACTGTTGTTGCTTATGATTGAGTAATATTCCATTGTAAACATATACCAAATTTTA
>CAUYSK010005439.1:0-47125 GCA_963575035.1 Avahi laniger | reverse complement strand
TCAACATCTCTAATCATTAGAGAAATGTAAATCAAAACCACAATGAGATATCACCTAACCCCAATGAGATTGGCATCTATCAAAAAATCTCAAAACGGCCAGGCACAGTGGCTCATGCCTGTAATCCTAGCACTCTGAGAGGCCGAGGCGGGCGGATTATTTGAGCTCAGGATTTCAAAACTAGCCTGAGAAAGAGCGAGACCCCGTCTCGACTAAAAATAGACAGAAATTAATTGGACAACTAAAAATATATAGAAAAAACTAGCCAGGCATGGTGGCACATGCCTGTAGTCTCAGCTACTCGGGAGGCTGAGGCAGGAGGATCGCTTGAGCCAGGAGTTTGAGGTTGCTGTGAGCTAAGATGACGCCATGGCACTCTAGCCCGGCAACACAGTAAGACTCTGTCTCAAAAAAAAAAAGAAATAGTAGTAATGGGGGTGAAAGGGACAGCAGGATATACCACTGGCTGCAGCCTCAAAAACAGCACTCAAACAATAAAGAAACAACTACATGATTTTCTCTTAATACCTGGGCTTTCTACTAGTGTGTTTCTGAACCAAAAGAAAATAGATTGTAAGAGAGGAGCCCTCTCTTTACCTACTTGCATGTGGCTTTCTCTCTCTCTCACAGAGTAATTGGTTGGTATTTTTCTTTTCTGTTGTAGTACCTTAATCTATTCATTCATTCTTTCAGCCAATACTTAAGTTCTTATTATGTGCCAGGCATTTTGCTAGGTACTGGTTATATATAATGTTGAATAAAACAGAGTGTTTCTTCCTTCATTGATGGCAGAAATAGTTTCTGGATTCTATCAGTAACACATTTTGGTGATGGTGTGATGTTTTATTTCCCTCTTTTTTCTAAATAAATATTTTCTGGCAAGTTGAAAAAGACTGTATTAATAACTACAGTCGAGATACCAGTTTAACTTCTTTCTCCACATGAAATTTTTAAAATTGTTCTAAATCCAGAAATAATTTCATGAATACAGTTTCATTATCCTAACCTTTTTTTTAAGTTTTATTTTTAATTGACAAATAATTATATGTATTTGTGAAGTATAGTGTGATGTTTTGATAAATGTATAGGAATAATCAAATCAGGCTAACATATCTGTAATCTCAAAAATTTATTATTTGTTTATCATGAGAACATCTTAAGTTTTTTTAGCTATTTTGAAATATGCAATACAGGCAATCCCTGGGTTATGGATGACTCAACTTATAGTGTTCTATACTTATGAACGGGCTCCCAAGGCTCCCCGTAAGGATAATTTATAATTAACACATTAACTACTACATAAACTCACGCTAGTTTTAAGCCCGGGGCCTCGTAAAGCATATGTAACTCATGTCTCCGCACCTTGGGAGCCATGAGAACTATTTTTCAAGTTGCATATAATTCACATACACAAAACAATAAAAAATAACAAATTTTTCATAAAATTAGAAAGGATCATTTTGTTTTTGAAGTTTTTATTCTATTATTGTAATAAAACACCGTGGCCCCAAGGAAAAAACTTTTTTTCTAGTGTGACAGTTGATGTGTTAAATTAATAATTCAGGAACTAGTTTCTTCCACGCACGTAGACATACCTGCGTGATGTGAGCAGTAATGGCTAGTCTCATAGCTTCTACAGTCCCTTATGCACAGCATCACTTTTGTCTTAACTTTTTAATCTGATTTTGTGACTGTGTATTTACCCTTATGACCATGCCTCCAAAGTGAAAGTCCACTACTAGTTTTGGTGAGCCTGCAGCTGAGAGAAAGGTTATGACAATGAAAGGAGAAATACGCGTTCAGAGAGAGGCCAGATACCATAATTCATTGGGAGAGCATTAGGCTTCAGTGGTTTCACTGTGGGAACAATTATAAAGTGAGAATAATGGAACACGTGAAAGGCAGTGCTCCAATGAAAGCATCAGTCATTACTAAGCAGCGTAGTAGATTAATTCTTGAAATGGAAAGGTTATTATTGATTTGGTTAGAGATCAAAATATGCATGACATTCATTTTAGCCTAGCATTGATGCAACATTAGGTGAGCGTTAACCTTTAATATTCTTTTTTGAAATTTCTCCTGTCTAAACTTTTTGTATGAGTTTGGTTTTATGTTTTGTTTGTTTGAATTAAAAGAAAGAGCACAATAGATTCTGTAACTTATCATTACAGTACAAGAGTATTATTATTATTACAGTATTAGATATATTACTATTACCACATATGAGCCATTATAGTATTGTTGTTGCTATTATTATTATTACCGTAGATGCACTGTTCATCAGGGATCTGAGTAACATAGAAATCCGACCTAAAGATGTTCTCTGGAACATATCCATAACCTAGAGACTGCCTGTACATTATTATTAACTATAGTTACTATGATGTGCAGTAGATCACTAGAACTTATTCCTGCTGTTTAACTAAAACTTTTTCCTGATCTTGAAGTGTTACTCCCTCAAAACCTTTCATCACAACTAACATACTATTGTCCTCACCTTTTTCTTTATCTTTCTTAACTTTCTTAGTTGAATGAACAAAATTATCACTAAAATTAGGTTTTATTTGAAGACTTCAGCAGATGCTTTGGTCTAATAGTACTTTAGCTTTAGCAGAGTTTTCATTTGGCAGTTTTCATTCTGAAATATTCTTACCTATTTGAAAGATAAGCAATAAAGCTACGTTAGGTGATAATACATGAAAAATTTGGTGTTTTTTTCAGCTTTATTGCCTGGTGTTTAAAATTAAAAACAAAATTTGAGGGATTTTTCTCACTACTTTGTGTAAAAATAAATAAAAACAGGAAATTTTTCTGTGTGATTTTATTTAAAGAAAACTTATTCTACAACCTTTTATACTTAATGCTTCCAGTAAATATTATGAGTTTTTAAGCAAAACAAAACCACAGCATTTAGCATATAAATAGAAGGACAAAGTACATATAAGTGTGGGATATAATGAGTAAAGCAGTTTTTTAATTTCAGTAAGTAAGAGCATAAAAGGGAGAGAGAATTTTAGTTTGCAACTTGAAAAGGAAACTTTAAGCAAAACAGGGCCTGGTAATTGTAAGTCACATCTCATTGTAATTTCCCAGACTGCTCAGTATTAAAAAATAAGAAATTTTCTACGTGTACTAATTGGGGCAGAATCACATTTACAAGATTGTAGGCATCTTGAGGGTAAGAACTTTATGTAAGTTGCTTTGTTCAGGTAAATGTTATAGTCAAAAGATGTTTGTTTCTTTTCATGAAGATAGAATTCTTAAGGAGAAACAGTATCTTTCTTCTGCAATAGGACTAATAGTAATACTTGTTTTAAAAGTAGTGGTCAGGATTTTGGAAGTATTTTCATGTTAGCTACACCTGTCTCAACCAGGTTGTTCACACCTGGGGCAATTGTGTTAAATTTGTTGTTGTGTAGAGGGAGGAAACAACTTCATTAGGTGAAGTGCAGAGTATGTTGTTCACAGCTCTTTCATCTAGGGATTAGAAGTCATCTTCCCTCTTCTCCCTCCATTATACCTATGAATCTGCAAAGCGATCCCATATCCCTAATCTACATGCTATCTTTAGCTGAAAATCAAGCTCAGAGAATTTGCTGTTTGTGTTGATCCTTCAGTTAATTGTGCTAGTCCAACAGCATTTGAAATACAAATTGTGGTAATGTGGGTCTAATTGGTACATTAGAGTTATTTCGTGGCTCAGGTAAATTATCATTGCTGAAAGACTTAAGCTTTATGTCCATTAGAAACTAACATGAATGCTAAGTTTTATCTGTTTTCTACAGGTTTGAAATTTATAAATGTCTTTTGATTGTGTTATAACCAAATAAAAGGATACTTGACATGTTTTTCCAAAAATCTCCTAAAATAATCAAGTTTATATGACATGTAACTTGAATTTTAAACTCATAAACTCTGTGTATTTATAATAGTTGTACTTGTTCCTAGGGGCCGCCTACAGATGCTCCTGCAGTGGACACAGCAGAACAAGTCTATATCTCTTCCCTGGCACTGTTAAAAGTAAGTAATGAATATAGTTACTTGCCTAGAGAGCTCTGTGGCTTTCACTGCATCTTTTGCTCAGAATATTTGTCACCTTAATCCTTTCAAACAGAAGCTATTGTTTTAGGTGCATTTATAAAATAGAGTGTTTTATTTTCTCCGAAACAAAATTAGTTGGGTTTTTTTAAGAGGGACCAAAGAGCTCAAAGATACATTCTTCTTGCCCACGTATCTTCCTCTTTACAGATGTTAAAACATGGCCGTGCTGGAGTTCCAATGGAAGTTATGGGTCTGATGCTTGGAGAATTTGTTGATGATTACACGGTCAGAGTGATTGATGTGTTTGCTATGCCGCAGTCAGGAACAGTGAGTACTTTATGCTTGCTTGCTGCAAGTAACTGTGCTTCTTTTTGTTTTTCTTTTCCTATGCAGAATAACTTTAATCATATTATGTTTTCTCTTTCCAGTAGAAAAAATTAATCATAAGATTAATGATAGAAATTTTTAGATTGTATTGAATTAAATCATTAATCTTTTAAATGCATCATGAATTCTTATATGTCTACAAACTTAATGATGCTAATGCTAAATCCTTTTACTCATTCCATCAGCTTTAACTGGCATAACATACTAGATTTAAAAATTATTTACCTTGTAATAGCAGGGTATTAGTTTGATTAGTTTGAACACTTGGTTCAAATGATTTCAGAGATTATCTTATTTAGATTTTTAATTTACATACACTAAATTCTTATGTTTGGTTTTCATCGAAATATGCCCTTTTAAAAAATGTTCCTATATATGATGAATGACTTTGAAGCTTTTCCTATTAAAAGTGTTAAGTTGTAAAAAAAGTGAAAAACTATAGTGAACCTTAGTTCTTTTTGCCCAGGCATGGTAATTTGTTTATATGAATCATATTCCGTACAGATTTTGAAAGGTATCTACTCTATCTGTTCAGAATATATTATTCTTTCTAGAGGTTTTTGTTTTGTTTTACCTTTTTCTTTAATGCGTTGGACTTGTGTAGATAAAGGCACATTTAGATTGAAAAAAAATGTCCAAAAAAAGGTAACCATTCTATCTACCTTACAAAAAAATTGCACACATATCCTTCTCACCTGCTTGCCTAGAAAAATATAATGTGTATATTTTTCTGATAGGTGCTGTTTTATTTGATATGCAACATTTCACTTATTGACCCTTGTGAAATATTTGCCTTAAAGAAATTGTTCTCATAAAGCTGTTTGCTTTATTTGAAGCTCCTTACTATAAGTTTATTTAGATAAGTTTATTTAGGTACTAGAGAACAAATTATATTTTTAAATAATGCAGTATATATGTATGTATATCTATATAAAGCATCTTAAATAGAATAGTTGTTACAGAATGCATTATATTTACAAATAATGTAAAATATGGAAAAAATATACAAATTTTTCTTTAAATAGATGAGTTTGTTTAGGTAAACTAATTAGGATCTACTGATTGTGTCCACCTGAATATCCATTATATTTATTTTGTGCATTTGGAAATAGAGAAACACTACATATTAACTAAAGATTTAGATTTAAATCTTAGACTGTTATTACTTGTATAGCTTTTCATGTCAAAATATATAAAACACATAATAAAATTAATTTATTACTGTTACATGTGGTCTTTAGATAGATATACTCTATAATAATAAATGGTCCTTAGGCTTTAAAATCATTACTTTTCGACAATATGAAATGGAAGATTTTGATCCCCATATTTACTCTGTATAGTAGAATTAGAAAGTTTTTCTTCTGGCCCAACAGTTAGCAAACTTTTTCTGTTAAGACATGTCTCTGTTGCATATTCTTCTTGTTTTTTTAAAACATCCCATTTAAAATGTAAGAAACCATTCTTAGCCTATAGGCAGCAGATTACTTACCTCTGTTCCCAAGGATGCACTCTCTATTAGAACTCAATATATACACTGTTTGTTTTGGTGGGAAGGAAGTGCTTATGTTAACTGGTTTGTTTAAGTAGATTAGATTTAGATTCCTGATGTTAAAAGAAAGCCTTATAGGTGATATAATGACTGTCATCCATCACCAGAGAGATGATACGAACTCTTTTTATTTGTCCATGTTCTACTATTTTATTTTGGTTGAACTGTCAAAGTAATGCAACATTTAAGAGATATGGTTACTGTTTCTAGTGAGGAATTTTTTGTGATTGTTTTTATATTTGAGACAATAAATTATTTTCCTTCTTCAAAGTGTTTACATCATTAAAAAAAGACTTGAGTCTGTACCATTATAATAGCTGAATAGTTGTAGAACTTGGATGAGACTAGTCGTAGTCCTTATCAGTTATCATAGAATGGCAATAGGAAGTATTATTGTCCAGATAGGTCTTACTAAAAGTCACAGTTAGTTTAACTACTTGGCGTTTCTGGTAAATATATACATAGCAATGGCCATAAATTCTTGAAGGATCTGCAAGTTGTCTTAACTCATTAACTAACATCAGTTTGGTACTTGGCAATTTTAGAAGCTTTATTGGCATAAGATTTGTAACGGGATGGTTTCAGTGGGTATCAAATACAATTATCAAAACCTATAAAATGGTTTTGGTACCCCAAGATAATAGACATAGCTGGGTTTTTTTTTTTAGTAGCTTTTTGTTCACTTATACAGTTGCTTTTTCTCAAAGTTACAAAAGCTAATCATTTTTCTTTCTTTCTAAACCAGGGTGTCAGTGTGGAAGCAGTTGATCCAGTGTTCCAAGCCAAAATGTTAGATATGTTGAAGCAGACAGGAAGGTAAGCATTTTAAATGATCATTTAAAGAAAGAAATATTTTTAGAAACATACCTCAAAGTTATGGGTGTTTATTAGTATCATTCCCAGGAAAAACGGTCATGTAAAGCATCTCTTCCCTTTAGAATCAAAGAAATTTGTCAATCAGAGAACTGCCTCATATTAAAATTCTTGACTGTCACATAGTAAGCTTGGGCTGTAGCTTCCCTCTGTTTAGCATATGGAGTTACTGTCTAGTCACTTATAATTGAAAGAGCTTGTATGTTCCATGTATTTGAGAGTTGCAACTGAATGAGATTATGAATATTTAATTATGTTTGTAGGCATAGTTTTAAAGATAGACAAAGTATAATGCAAATATTCTAAAGTTTTTTTCCCTCAGACTAAGTCTCTCAATAGTTGTCATTCTCTTGCTTAAATTCTTCTACTGTGGAAAAAACTTCAAAATTAATGTTAGCAAAAGGCTCAGCAGCTGAGCAGAACAGTGCAAATTGGTTTTTGACTGAGTTCCTAGTTCTACTGCTGGTTTAATTGATATTTAATCCTTTCACAACAGTGGATCCTGGTGTCCATTGTTAAAAATGTACTCTGTGACTGGAAAATCCAACCCCCAGAGCTAAGGGGTTAAAGAGAAGATATTTACTTGAATGCTGAAAGGATAAAAACTGGCTCTGAGAAAGTGTGGTAACAAGGTGAAAAACTGAAAGCCTTATCTACCACTGCTAATGTGCATCTCTTAATGATAGCACTCCTTTGTCACACATATTCATTTCCATGTTTTCTAGATAATATGGTGTATGATTTCAGTGTTTCTAATGGTGCTTTTTCACACCTGTGTGTTTTTCATCTCTTCTTAATTTATACCCTGTTAGTGTGTTGCTTCTTTTCATATCATAAATGTATTACTTGTTCTGTTCTGAGCGTCTGAATGCCCTCTTTGTTTCAGGCCTGAGATGGTTGTTGGTTGGTATCACAGTCACCCTGGCTTTGGTTGTTGGCTTTCTGGTGTGGATATCAACACTCAGCAGAGCTTTGAAGCCTTGTCGGAGAGAGCTGTGGCAGTGGTTGTGGATCCCATTCAGAGTGTAAAAGGAAAGGTAGAGTAGATTCTATCTTTATTGCCATCTACTGCCACATTCTGTTTATAGATACATTAAATAAAAATCCATTTTGTTCAAAGCAGGATTCTTAATTAAACAGAAAACCACCGTCTTTTTACTTTAAAAAACAAAAAACTGTACAAGTCAATAAATGCATCTTGGTATTATTAGCAATTTAACTATTGAGATTTATTTCTACTTTAATCACCCTTTGTCTAAACATCATGAATGTTTATCTTTAAAGTTTTAAATTTCATAAAATTAGGAATGTTAAAGCATACTAAAAGCCTGCTAGAAACATTTCATTAATATTTTAATAAACAGTGCTCTACCTTTTATTTTTAAATAGTGAATTTGGAATCAGGACAAAATTTTTAAAAATCTGTTTAAAGGACTCTGTTTTGCAGACATTGTGCAGGACATATTCTGAAGGTGTATTTTCCAAATATTTTAGACAATGAAAACTTGCCCCAAAGACTTGGTGTCAACCATTTGTGTGTTTGGAGTGAGGATGCAGATGAATGATTAAATATGCTAAATGATTCTGAAAAGAAATTAACTTGCAAAGCATATTGGGTTATAGTTGTTCTTTGTTGAAATCTCTTTTGTTCTTGTTTAGTTCTCTCTCTCTCTTTTTTGTTCGTTCTTTCTTTCTTTTTTTTACTTCTTTCTTTCTAGCCCCATATGCCATTTTCCTATTTCCTGCCTCATGACAGCAGGGAGCAGCTCTATTATCACCTTCACAGAGCTGTCTGCAAATGTGAGAGGCAATTCGATTTTGCTCAACCACAGGGAGAGTGGATTAGAAAAACTACAGAACATACAGAAATTGGCTAGGTAGTTACTGCTTTAAAATACTGCTGAGGTGTCTTGTTTGAGCATGTACTTCCATTGTAGTGTAGAATAATTGTTAAAATAAAATCAGTACATTTACGGAATCCTTTTTATGCAGGTTTTACAAATAATTCTTGGAGCACTTAGAAATAAATATTAGCTTGATATCTATCAGACCTAGAGTTTGATAGAAGTGCAGATTACATTTATATCTGCTCACCAGCTCAAACAAACTAAGCATGGCTGTTAAAATATGGAGTTTTTATCTGTCATGAATTTGAAGTTGAATGTTTTCTGACATCATATTATTATGATGTATAAAAAGTGAGGTCCTCTCTAAATCTCTGTTAGGTGTGATTTAGCTTTTCAGAAGCAGAAACTATCCACAAAAACAATAATAGAAACTGATATACTAGACTGTTCAAAATGGATAGCTTCTGATTCTTGCTATTACTTATATTTCAATTTGTTTACTTTTTGTTTTACTAAGTGTATTGTTACTTAACTGTATAGATAAAAGCAGTTGAAAATCCTTGATTTTCATTAGTTTTATGAATTAAAATACAGTATAATACCTCTTAAGTTTAGTGCTCTGATATTTAAGGTACCATTTTAGTAACTCATAAGTAATTCATTTAAGTAATACTTTTTATTTTAGAAATATAACAATTATATGTTAAAGCACCCCCACCACAATATTTATAAGTAATAACTGAAGCTTAATTTTAAATATAATTAGTTTTATTTTGTAGTTTTAGGTGGACTTAACTTTTTATTGTATCTGACTCATGTTATGGTGGCTACTTTAAAAGAAAAATATAAGCTTAAATACAATGAAAGAAAGCATTGTATTTAAGAATGTAAATACAATGTAATAAATTAGTTTGTATTTTATTTTTGGTTATCTTGTTTGTAATATTTAAAATGGCAGTTCTAGTTTCTAAACCCAGTGTAACTACTGTATAATATTGGAATTTGCATTATTTCTATTTAATGGTGATTTATATTAAAAGAATGAATTTCATTTAAAAATACACTTGTATCACATGACTGTTGACAATGTTAAATGTAGTTTTTAAAAAATAATATATCTAAAATTTATGAAATCATATGTATCACTATCTAGTTTTATATGTCATAAAAAATCTTATTGAAAAAATTTAGTATAAATATCTATCAGCGATGATTCATGTCACTCGTTGTGACTAACATTTAGATTCATGCAATTATATCATCTGAAATAAGGATCCACTTCTTTGTCAATAATGCAGTTTCATCTGTAAGGTATCAGAGTTTGGTTGTAATTTATGGTTCTTTCAGTGTGGAGTCCTCCCAACACTATGAACCAAATTAAAGGCTAGTAACTCCATTGCTAGAGTGTTCTAATTAAGTCATTAAACTTAAGAATATAAACTTGTAAAAATGAAGCAAAACACAGGACTCTTCCTCTCCCTTCCCTGCAGGTGATTTATCCAAGCTGTCAAAATATTTAGTAAGGCAATGATTAGATCAAGAGTTGAAATGACAGTCTATATGTAGATGATTTAAATTGGGTCTCTGTGTCTCTGTTCACTTTTTAATAAACCTTTCCTGTATATTTTTTATATTTCCATTTTTATAAATTCTAATATAAATTCTACTCTGTTTTTGAGTGATTAGATAAACATGGGTTCTTTCTTTGTATCTTAGTTCATTCACCATAAGTTTCAGTTTCTTTTATGGTGATTTCTGTATCTTTATTGAATAATTGCTGTGTGCTAGGTATTATAATCCTAGAGATAGGCACTATTATTATTACCTTTTATCAATGAAATATTAAAATAATTAGGGCCAAAAAGGTTACTCTGCTGTAGACTATGAGTAAGCAGCAGAACAAGGATACAAATACAGGTCTGCAAAATTTCAGAACTCAAGCTTTTTTACTGGCTCTTTAATTCTTTAATATTAGACTAGTATGAATGATATAATCGGAGTAACAGGAATAGAAAATGGAATAGAATAACACCAGCTCATTGCAGGGCCTTTTCTTAAGTTTCTGTGGATAAGTGTCACTCCCTTCAGCATAAGTCAGGAAGACAGCTATATGTTTTTTCTAAGTTCTCAATAGTTGTTTGTACTATTCATAGTAGATATTATATGTATTCTGTATTGATTCTTTTCATGTGGTATTTGTTAATTTGAAAAAACAATTTAGACTGACTCATCTCTGTCAGCTTTTGTGACATCCCGCAGACCGAACATTGAGACCAACGTAAATAATGAAGTACGCTATATGGTAAAGAATCCACTGTCACTCTGTATGTTATACAGTATTCTAACTGTTTTAAAATGGTACAGGTGAAAATCAATGGTAATTGCATTCATAATTTAAATGGAGAGCAAGCTCATAGAAATCACCAGTGAGCTCTGCTTTAAACTAATCAGAATCAGTTTTTCCTTTATTTGCAAAATACACATATTCAAGTATTTTAAACTTCAGTTCTCAAATGGCACAGCAGCAACCTTTTGCTCAATGTTTTATTATCTTGTATATTCAGCCCACAACTGGATCCAGGAGCAAATTGAAATGTTAATTCAACTTTTAATATGACTATACTTCTTCCTTAGATCAAAAAGAATGATCACTTTGGGCAAAAACATACAACTAGCATATAACTTGTTTATGATATTTTAATGTATTTATTTAAAAGTATTATTGCTTTAGAGAACTCATTTTCCTAGGCAGGATTCCTGTTGGTAAAATGTTCAGTTGTTACCTTCTAACTCCTAGCAATCATTTTATCTGTTCTCTCTTTTGAAAACATAAAAAAAACCCTGTTGATCATTTAGGCCAAATATATTCTCTCACTGGCCGGGTTTTCTTGAAACATTTTAATTTAATCTGATCAGAAATACTCAATAGACTTTTAAAAATGTGATGTTTATCTAATTGTAGATCAGCTCATCAGCAGATATTCTTAAGTATACTTGATGTGCCTGTATGCTAATGATTCTGAGGTACAAAATAAATAAAAATTTTTTTTGTCTTTTTGAGGAGATAAGTCATATATATTTAGTATCACTAGTGAACAAGATAACATTCTGCCAATTACATACTGATATCCTACATTACATACTGATACAATGCAAAATATACTGATATTGCTTGTTTCTGTAAGTATTAAGTTGGTTGCTAGAGACAAAAATAATTCAACAAAAACTTATTCAGAATCTTATATGTGCCAATATACAATAAAATATTCTTGTATAGCAAACCCGGTAAATGCAAATTAAATTAGAGAAAGGGAAAAATCAGTTTAGACTACACAAAGTAGATAAAGCTTGGGCTGAGCCTTGAGGGTGGGCAGGACATTACTCAGAAAAGAGGAGCTTGTATCATGTGGGAAGAATATAGAAACATCATTCCAGGTGGTACTTACCTCTTGGTTTATTCTTCTTTCACTGATAGTAGGATGTAGAATGAGTGGTTTTATTGTTATTGTTTTTTAATCTGCATTTTACAAAAGATGGGGCTTTGGAGAGTAAATGCAAATATAGGAGGAAAGTTAGGGAATGAATATTATAAGAGCGTACCTTCTATTTTCAGATATCTAGAAGATTATGTCTCTTTTGGGGGGTCCGGCGGGGGCAAAGTTTTTACTTTTCCGAGACATTTTGTTAAAAAGTTTTAAGATGGTGGAGGTTTTAAGCTACTCAAATAGTAGTTTTGTTGTAAGTCTTTTCTTTTCTTTTTTTTTTTTTTTTAAGAGACAGACTTTCACTCTGTTACCCAGGCTGAAGTTCAGTGGCTCAATCATAGCTCACTGCAGCTTTGAACTCTTGGGCTTGGCTACTTTTTAAATTTTTTTTTTTTGTAAAGACAAGATCTTGCTACATTGCCCAGACTGGTCTCAAATTCCTCCTACCTCAGGCCTTCCAAAATGCTGGGATTATAGATAGGTGTGAGCCAGCCTAAGTGTTTTCTTATTATTAAAATATACTATATATATATTATTTATATATATATATAGAGAGAGAGAGAGAAAGAGAGACAGAGAGAGTGCGTGTGTGTGTGTGTGTGTGTGTGTAGGGTACAGGCAGGACATGGAGTAATGAAGAGCACAAACTTTGGAATCAAGCCTGCATTAGAATCCTATTTTTATCTCCTCCTTACAGCATGACCTTGAACAAGTTACCTAATTTTCTTGAGCTTTTGGTTTTCTCACCTGTAAAATAAGGATCTTAGTACCTGTCTCATAGTATTATGAATATCAAGAGGTAATAAATGTAGTGATTAGAGTGTACATGTCATATGAGGAGGTGTACAATTTGTGATACTTTATTTTTCTGAAGACTAAAATAATTGATACTTTAAAAAGGATTAAGACTTAGCATGTTTTAAAAAATAGAATGCGAGTATTTCTGAAAATTTTGCTAAGAACAAATCTATAAATTAATTTCTAACTTGTTCACATTTAGGAAGATGATGGTAGTGACTGCAAAAGAAATTAAGACTTCCTTTCTTACATTTTGTACGGCCTGACTAATTTAGGAATAATTTTCTAATTATTAAGCTAATTTTTATTGAGTGCTTACCATTTTCTAAGATATTTCCCATGGGCATGCCAGTGAAGAGGAAAATAAATATATTACTTTGAAACTCTGGCCTGTGAAGTGATTAATATATGCCACTTAGCCATTTTGTGTTTTATTCATCTGTCCATGTGTTGTCTCCCTTACCAGACTGGGACCTCTTTGAGGGGAGAAACAGTCTCATATCTTGGGATTTACATAGTGCCTGGGAGAAAATAGTTTCCTTATAAATGTTTATTAAATAAAATCAAGGAAGGAATGAATGTGTGTCAGTGTGCAGCCATTACCAATTCTGTTTTTAGCTTTTATCATATCAAAAAAACTGCAGTTAATCTTGTAAGATTTAGTAAGTAATTTTTATATGTTAACAGTCATAGAATCATTTATTAAATGACTGAAACATGAGATTGACAAGGTTGGTTAGCCAGTTTGCTCTTGGATCTTAACCTTGATAAACTTCAACCTTGTATAATCAGAGCTAGAGTTCCAGTTTAACACGTCATTTGTCTTCTAAAAGTAGTGAAAGACGTTTAGCATAGCTATTATATTCATAAGATTCTTTTTTGATCAGTATCCCACAAGGGTCAATCAGAGCTGGATAGTCCTAATGCCAAATTTTACATACACACGCACACCCCTTTTCTTTATCTAGTTTTCCAGATTGAAAGAGAAAAATAGGAAATAGAACACATAAAAATTCTATTTCCATTCCTAATATAGCTCTGTGAGTGTACCCTTCCAATTCTTGGAACAAGTTTAGTTACTATATTATTTTTTGTTTGCTTCCTGTTTTTCACTCTTATTATCAGTTTGAAGTTTTATAACACTCTCAGATCTTGTGAAGATACCTGAGAAAATACTATAGGTATTAATGTGCCTTTATTATTACTGATAGAAAAACTTAATACTTAAAACATTCATTTAGCTGATATAATCAGAAATTGTCAGCTAGGAATATAGAAGCAATTTCATGTTTAAAATTCTAAAATCATGAATCTTATATAGAGCTAACAGTTCTTAGTGGAGTTCTTTTAGTCTAGACCTTCTATATTAATAATATAATCTCTGAGCTAATTTATTATGCTTTAGTACTTGCTGTGCTTTTCGAATGATGTAAATGTACTTCAAATTAGTTTGAATCCAACTGTTTCAGTAAGAATATAGTAGTAAAACCCTTAAGACAATGTCCCATTATCTATAAGAATATTATAATATTTATTGCCTCTTTGGCTTCTTGAATGCTTTTCTTTCCCTAATAATCTAATTATCCCTGGTCATTCAGCAGACACTTGTTGATCACTACTGTGTGCCAGGCATACATTGGAGATACAAAGAATAAGAGCTACTCCCTATACTTACTGCCAGTTTTGTACCAGCAAATAGAATCTATGACTTTGATTAAGAGGCCTTTTTAGAGCCTATATATTTCATTTTTAAAGATTACATTCTAGATAATTTGATATTAGCCATTGTTTATCGTGAGGATATTTCTGGACCTGGGACTTAGTTTTGGCAGGTTTAAGTGTTGTTGTCATTGTAATTTCCTAAAGAGGGTAGAGTTGAGTGTGGCGGTAAATTTTCTTCAGTCATAGTTGATTTCCCAGTGATTATTCTTAGGCTACTAGTAAGCTAATTAATAGATGCTTACTGCCATTTTTCACATTCCAAATACCTTTACTGTATGCAGTTTTTATTCCAAATTAAACACAAGTCAGTACTCTACGATGTGTCAGTTCAGTTTAGCGTGCCATGGCAGAGTGTTTCATGAATTCACAATTGAGCAGAGAAAAGGAAATGGGAAGAATATATATTGTTAAAGCTAATGGTTAGATTTTTTAAATAGATAATGGATATTTTTCTCTTTTTAAAGGAAAAATAAACATAAGTGGTAACACTTTATATAAAATAGTAACCAAAAATGCTTTCTTGGAGTTTTTCATTTCAATAGGTATTTATTTTATACCATATTTTGTGTGTCAGATACTCTCTTATGGCATGGATATTCTGTGATGAATAAAACACAAATGTTGCTGTTGAGTAACTGAATCTAACAGTAGTCTTTTCTTGCCTTTGTGTTAGGATAGCTGTTATGCCAAATAGCTTGGTCTTGAAGAGTACTGGCTTTGGCATTCTGTATAGGTACAAATCATAGTGGTATCACTTACTGGTTGGATCATCTCATTTAATTTAGTAAGACCTCTAAACCTCAATTTCCTCATCCATAAATTGATAACATTAATACCTATCTCTTGATTGTTGAGAGGATTAGGCAAGATAATTTCTGTATAGTATTTAATTAATAAGCAAAATAAAAATACGTGAAAATGATACACAACAAAATAATTGAACTTTACATATTTTTCCTGCTAAAATGGCTTTGCCTATTGAGAGATAACAGTTTGAAGGATGTAATTTTCATTTTTCTTTAAAAGTGATGGTATAGGACAAGCAATGTATCCCTTATTCCCCTCATTCACCTGCCCTACTGCCATACCAACATGGCTGAGCCCTAGTCTTTATTCTGTGGGGCCTTTTATTCTTTATATGGAATTGTCAACAGGCGTACCAATTGTATTGCTTTAGGGATCTAAAGTCACTTGTTCATTTTATGTAGGCTGACTGAGTAGGCACCGGATAGAAGTGGCACTCTTGAGTTGGTACCAGACCAGTGACCCATAGGTAATGGTCTCTTATATCTTATTAGTTAGTCCCCTAAAGAGTTCAAATTAAAGTTCATCATATATAAGTGTAGAAACACCTATCATGCAGGAGTATCAAGATTTTGGGCATGTTAAGTCATTTTTTAAAAAGAGATAACATTCAGTATAGCTATACACCTTTTTCTTTATTTAGGAATTTTCCTAAGGAAATACGTGTCTTAAAATGTCTCTCCCTAATTTCCTATTGATTTTTCATATGCCAGGTATTATCTCTGGATGCCAAATTTATAATTGTAATTTGATTTGTAGAGTAACTTTTTTCTAACTTTAACACTATGTACAGAAGCAATACTCTGCTTTGTTAACTGTACCAGTTTGGGTTCTCCAAGGAGCAGATGCCAAAGTGAGATTAGACGTGAAAGAGATTTATTGGGGGAGACACCCATGATGGATAAAGGGGAGAGCCTTCAGACAGCAGTGCAGATCTAACCCTATGAAGAGAGAAAGGCAAGGTAGGTTGGGTAGGAAAAACAACAGACTACTACATAGTTCTGAGAGTGTTTCAGCCAGGCTGATGGGGAGTCTTTGAGCCAGAGTTGTCCTTCAGAGGAATCTCTTATTTGGCAGGAATTGCTGGGTTCTAGTACCACTGCTGTGCTCAGTTGTTGGCTGGAAGCAGCCAGGGGAAGTATAACCCAAAGTGAATGCCCAGTTGATCCAAAGGTGTAAAAGCTGGAGGTTGTGAGTCAGCCATGCTATCCACAGCAGGTTCTGTTGAAAGGGTAGAGCTGCGCAACTCCATCACCACCACAGTTAATGACAATAGTGGCAAGTACACGAGTATTTTTTATTTACTCTTATTACCCACTCTATGAAGTATTATTCATGAGCAAACAGAGAGATTGAGAGGTTAATTAACTTGCTTTTAGATCCCATAGCTAGCAAGTGATAGACCCAGAATTCTAACTTTAGGCAAGATTCTGACTTCACAGTGCCTCAAGCATTTAAACCCATATACTCTACTGACTGCATGCATACGCTGAAAAAAAATTCTGCAAAACTTTTATTTTTATTATGACTTAAGTAAATTCTTTTCAAAATGTTTCGTAAATCTAAAAATGTCTAATTACCTTTTGCTATACTAGTTTCTAAGATCGATTTGTTTTCATTAAGGCATATATGTTCAAAACTTGTGGCTTTACTCTTTGAATTTTGATGCATGTCTTCACTTGTCAAAAAAAGTACATTATGCTAGTTACACCCCATCCCCCTTTTCTCCCAATATATTGAAGTTGTACTACAGATCTCTAGCTACAGTAAGCAATTCTCTGAGGATGAAGGAAGAAAATGTACATACACATAGGAATTTCTTTTCCAGAGCTAAAATTGACATTTTATAAATAATTTCCGTGTTGCAAACTTGAGACTAAGAAATCACAGCAATTCAGTGATATGCATTTGGCATGAGTCAGTTTTAGTTCTTAGTGCTTTTCATTGGAAATGGCATAAAAAGTAAGATTTCTCTGAATTTTTTATGCTGTGGGCTTACAAGAGACATAAGATGTTTTTCTCTTATAGATGTCTGGCAGTGCATGGCAGCAGAAGTAACGAAATGGTCACAAACCCCAGCAGTACTTCCCAGGTCACATGCACCCTTAATTTTTAAAGAATTTAGAAACAACCTAAGCAGTTGATAACAGGTCATTTCGAGATGATAAAGAATATTTGATATAGGGTGTTGCTTTTCTTTCCACACCTTTCATTTTTATAGTCATTTAGAGATTTACTTTATGTGGTGGTGGGTTTATATGTGTTAAAATATGTAACCTAACCGGTAACTGAGTTTTCACTTTTTCTCTTTCTTTAGTATTTGACGTTGATTTTGAGGTCTTAAAATTTTTGAAGCTTTACTTTTATTATTCTGATTCATTTTTATATATATTATATTGAGCTGACCTCTAAGGTTATAGAAGATTCAGATTGCTTAGTTTTTTTAAGCTCAAGAAAAATGAATGCATCATAAGTTCTTAAAACATTGGTCCTATTCTATCTTTAATACTTCCCATAGTCATCGACTTCAATATAAGTACAATTGGAAATCCCCAAGGCAGCTACTATTAGGAAAGAGAGAGAGAGTATGAATTACAGCAGTTACTCTCAGAAGTGTTTCTGCATTTTTCTTTAGAACATCTTTGCATTAAACTAATTTGAAGAGCTTTGCTTAAAAAATAGCTTCCTTTGAATGTAAAAATGGGGAACTATAGATTGGTGCTTTAGAAATTAGTCTAGTCTTGCAGTGACCTAGCAGTTGATATGAAAACATGAATTTAAAAATAGATAGCATATTGGATGAACTGTACCATACTCATGAAAGAAGCCAAGAAATTATGGAT
Organism: Avahi laniger; assembly: GCA_963575035.1. Lineage (NCBI taxonomy): Eukaryota > Metazoa > Chordata > Mammalia > Primates > Indriidae > Avahi > Avahi laniger. Next base: position 28,773 of record CAUYSK010005439.1, on the reverse strand, counting down.
TAAATTGAATTTGAAAATTAGTGTTTTAAGTCCTAAACCAAATTAGTCATTAAAATGAAATGATAGGTCCTTGACCCTTAGGCGTGCTTGGAATAAATATGGAACTCAGTATTGTCTTAAAAACTATTTTGCTTTTATAATCTAAGACAGATGCACAAAAAACATGCAGTTTTTATTTTGTATTGGCAGCTTCCAAATATTTAGTATCTATTTCCAAGAGTTGCAATTAGTAAAGCAACCATGGTACTGAAATCTGCACATCCCACAAGCTAATTATATTTGCAAGGTCAGAGTGAATACATATTTTCAGAAAAATAAAGGGTTATATAAATATGTGTCTTCTACTTGGCTGTTATATCACAGTTTGTTGATCTGGAGTATAATGTGTACAATTCACAAATTTGTCTGATAACAGAAAGTGGTGTGTGATTGTGTTTATTTTACTAACCAGTATATTCACAGCAATCACTTCCAAATATCTCTCCAGTAAAGATGTGTTAATTACAAAACAGACAAGGTCTTCTATTATATTAAAGCTACTAACAAGAAGACAGCAGGAATCACACATGTAAATAGCATCATCAACCCCTATTTTAGTCCTCTGTTTTGATCTGTGAGTTGCGCATAGACCAAAGGTGCTATTAAAGACTGAGTGTATGAAATAGGCAGCATTATATGAACAAAATTTATTCAACAAGAAAACAGACCTTTAACATGAATTTAACAAGCCTGAGAAATTATAAACTATCATATGCTGCAGATTCATGCAGTGATAATAAACAAAAAAGGAAAGTAAGAGGTTTCCCTAAGCTAGCCAAACTGCTAATGGTTTTGTTATAAGCTGTCTACTGTTGCAGTGACCTCAGAAAAGTCTCAAGGCACTTGTACCAGAAAAAATTAAATGGTCAGGCTGGTGAATAGAGATTCAATGTGGTATGCAGAACTTCGGCATGGAAAGTCTAGCGTCGTATTCCTGAAAATATTCTTCATGCTTTAGCTTGGAGGTTTTTGTTATTATATATTAGGGTAGTAATTTTTATACAAAATTGTTTATTTAATACTGTTTGAGTTTATGAGACATAAACTGAACTAATTTAATGTATATATACTTCAAAATGATCTGTTTAGAAAATTCATAGCTCCAAAGAATTATTTTCCCTGTTTCTTGCACCCTCCCCCATATCTTAATTAATGGGGGGGGGGTCTTTGTTCAGTACGTTGTGTCTAAAATTTCTGTTCTTAACCAAGGAATGACTGTTTTGCTGTCATTCTGTTGCATCCTGCTGTAAATACACAAACATGGAGAAAGACCTTCAGCTTATACACACCTCCAAGTGCTCACTAGGGCTTTTTCTTGAATCTTACTGTGGCATAATTAACACCTTCTTCACCCATTGCTCATTAGTACACTGGACATTAATGAGTCTATTTTGATAGGTTGCTCTAAAGGAGAAACCCACTTATTCTCACAGCACAAAAAGCAATTATAAAATTGTGCAGAAATTAAAATATGGACTATATTGCTGTATTTATATTTTATTGCATACTAAATCTAATTTTGGTCTGCAGGTTGCTGAACATGTTAGTTTCCTTAAGACAGTTGCTATAGTGATGGCAGCAAATTCCTTAATCTTAGTGTTAAGTAATCATTTTCTGTTGGCTATCATATAGCTACTCAGTAATTGTCAATCTAAGCATGTCATTTTATTAAGTCCTTGAGTTTTTCTCTTAATTTCTTAACAGAATTGAAAAAATTATTTCAGATTTGTTTTTAACAGATCATGGTATCTACTTAACTGATATTTTAATTTCTTTTATGAAGTTTCACATCTGCTTATAATATTCCAGAGAAATAGTATAGAGACTTCTACAGGTACATGTAGCTGTCTTCTGTTTCAGTTTGGAAGCATTCGGTATAAAAAAAGTACAGAAATTTTGTTGTGATATATAATGAAATTTTCATAGTTTTATAGCTGTTTTTTTTCTACAATTGATTTTACTGAAATCTTAAAATAGAATCATAAAACAGTTGTACCAAAATGAATTAATAGTTAGGGTAGCAGTTCTTATTCTGTATTTAAGTTGTATACCTATCTGTCCAAATGGCCACTTCCCCCCCTCCTTTGCCCACATTTTAACTCGATCTTATTTTATGTGCTTTTTAGTACAAAATGTGAGAAAATTTTACTTATGTATTTTTTAAACAATTGTTTTAAGTTATTTATTATAATATATGATTAAAGTATGTCTGATATTAGTACCTGTTTTTATTGTTGCTTTATGGAAAAAATATTAGAAATTTAAGTATAAGCAACCTAGGCATATTTATTTATATATAAATGTGAAAGTCAAGTCTGGATTAAGGTTATTGTGTAAAAAAAAAGTTTTCACAAAAAATTAAATCATTCGTGTTCTGGGGATAATTAATTTTGTTTTGAGGCAAGAGGAATGAATCTTAGGGAAAATTTGAACTGTTAGAAATAAAAGCAAAGTTGAAAGTTGATATTTTAGGCTGACTGGAGTAGGCAGAGCCTTAGATTGATTCACTTGTCATAATGTTTTGGTCTAAATTTGTATTCTTTCTTATTGTCTTGGGACCCATCATGGCAGCCTTTTAGAAAGGGTGATTTTTCTTTCTTTATTTCTTTAAATCTTGTTTTTTAGCATATACCATGTAATAATACTTACCACAGATTTTTCAGACTTGATTAGATTTCAGTTGTCTTAACCTGAGAGTAAACGTTATTTTTAGTTTCTTAGTATTCTCAAAAGATAATTGTGTAAATGAGAACAAATCTAGTTGGCAGTTGCTTTCAAAATGTTGATACATCCTAGTTGTTCTGCACTTTTAAAGGCAAATCTAGGCCGGGCATAGTGGCTCACACCTGTAATCCTAGCACTTTGGGAGGCTGAGGTGGAAGGATTGCTTGAGGCTAGGAGTTCGAAAACAGCCTAGGCAACATAGGGAGACTCTGTACGAAAAACAAAAAAATTAGCCAGCTATGGTGGTGCGTGCACCTATAGTCCCAGCTGCTTGGGAGGCTGAGAGGAGAAGATCAGCAACCTGGACAGCAGAGCGAGACCTTGTCTCTTAAAAAAAAAAAAAAAAAGCAAATCTACTATATTACCAACTATATTATCTTGCTTTGAGATTGTTTTATGTGACAAATGTATTAAGTTAAATTTCCTTAAAGAGGTAGTCTGTCTTAAGGTCACGTGGCTTTACATAAAACTTTATAATGTATAAAAGCTTTAACAAATATGTGATTCTTGTTAATCTTTTAATATGTAAGAGCTAACGTGATACTGTATCATGGAAGAACTTGACATCTTTCTGTACACACAAAAAGAAGATACCTATTATTATTTCTTTACTATGAATTTAGGACCATATCGTTCTATACCATATTCCTGGATAAAAGCATGGGTGACCTTGTTTTTCTTATATTGTGCCTTCTATGCTTGACAGTGGCTTGGACATTTAAGGCCATAAGACAAGGTATAAAGTCTTTCATAGTCACAAGAAGTGAAAGGTATCTGACTAGAAGAGAATATGTGGGCAAGTGCCTGGCTGGCTGTAATTTTGTTGTCATTTCAAGTACTGTGGTGGTATAATTGATGTGACAGGGCTGGGCTTTAGATGTGGTCCCTTAACTTGTGCTCACTTTCAGTTTTAGTTTCTCTGTCATTCATTTTGATTAGGTAAAATTTAGGTGACAAACATATGCACACCAATGAAGGCTCTTTGGTGTAAGTTTAGTAATGACATATTTCAATAATAAACATGCAAAGTTAATATTTTTCTTTACTGCTTCATGAAAATTGCAGTAATTGGTGTCACCTTACATTACAAGATAGAGGGTGGTGTGCTGATGGCATAGTCAGCAGGAGGTTCTTTTTTATTAATATTATAATTAAATGATTTTCTGGAAATAGTCCAGAAACAGATGCAAGTTGATCATGCCTTGTCCACTGTTGCTTGGCATCATCAGTTGCTTTTAAAAAAAAATTGACTTGACACCTTGTTTTTACAGGTTGTTATTGATGCCTTCAGATTGATCAATGCTAATATGATGGTCTTAGGACATGAACCAAGACAAACAACTTCAAATCTGGGTCACTTAAACAAGCCATCTATTCAGGTAATTCCTATATTTGATAATGTGTTAAAACTCTGTTTTACATGTTAAAAGCCAGCTATAATTAGTCATTTTAAGATCTAAATATTAGCATTTTAATTTGCTTGCAATTTTTTTTATGTCTTAAAAGAGAATTATGGAAATACTGTTATTAGATTTGCACATATGTGAATCAATTTTTAGTGGGTTAGTTAAATGTTCCTGCCATATTTTGAGGACACCCTTTTGGGGAGCATAGTAAATACTTTATCCTGGAATACTTTCTGGCCTTACATGGTTAACATTGTAGAAAAAGACCGATAGGAATTTTGGGTGGAGGGCATTAGCTATCATCATTGATGGATTAGTAGACATTTCTCATAGCAGGAAATAATAGGAAAATTGCTGTATATTTTAAGAGATATTCAGAAACAATTCTTTAATAGTACTTAAAATTTCCTACTTTTTAAAAAAAAATCCTCACCTTTAAAAAAAGTCCTATAAAACATACCTATATATTACTTTTGATGAGAGTTTGTATTTTGGTTTTTGTAGTGATATTAACCACCATTATTGAAGTTATTGGTATTAGATACTTAATATCCTCTTGAGTGATTAATGTTTTTTCTTTGTATCATTCACATGTCTTGTTGTTTTTATACATACCTTTGTTGTTTCAAAAATTATTTTAAATTTGTTTTTAAATGCACCACTGGCTTTGTCTACTAGTTAATTACTTCTCTGAAGATTAATTAAAGGACAGAAATACCATTCTTGGTTAAATAGAAGACAAACAAAGACATTATAGTAGCTATTGCTTCCCCTCTTCTGAAACTTTGTCCTGTCATAAGGTTGTCTTTGGGGAGTTGTGGCTTTGTCAGTTAACCGTGGTTAAGCCTTGGTTACACTTTGATAACTATACTTTTAAACGCTTAATTTTACAGCAGTCACTCATCTGAATCTTCATCAAAGTGAAATGTTTTATTTCAAAGGATTCAGGTGTTTTGCTTTTGAAAAAATTTTTACAAGTCAGGGGAAAACTGCAAAGTATAATGAGTATGAAATAAGCTACCAGTGATTTTGATTGGGTACAGACAAGCCCATACATGCATGTTCCAAGAGAATATATTACTGGACCTGTTTAGTCTGTGATAATGACCTTTCTTATAAACCCCCATAGCATCATACTGCTTCATTATTTTTCGCAAAAGGTTAAGTAACATCTCACAATCCAAGATCATTGTGATTTCTACATGGTATGTTTTTGCCAGAAGTTTTTAGTAATTGCAAGTCACCAGCCACCTGTTGCAGATTTAATTTTTTAAATTAAAACACTGCTTTTTAACCTTAAAATTGAGTATAATCAATACTAAAATCTGTTTCTTTCTACACCACTCTAGTTTGTATTTTTTTAATCCAACCTTATAGTCTGTAATTTAAGGTGGACCTTATGAGGCAGATTCCAAACCTAAGTAAACAATTTGTATAAATAACTGCTACCGCATCATTATTTTTCCTTTCATTTTAGTTTGCTTTGCCTTCCACTTAGAATCTGTAAATATATTTATTTCACAGTTTATATAATGCCCATCAGAATGACAGCTATCTCAGTGCTTTATAGTTTTAAGACAATTTCAATGCTAAAACACACAAATGGGATCAAGCCAAAAAGTGACAGAACAAAGCCATACCTTAAAACACTTTCTTATTTTTCTAAGACAAGCTAGAAAGAAAGCAACCCAGAAGAGCTTGAAGCGAAAGGTAATATCCGTAATAGAATTTTACTGTATATTAACAGAGTATTTAATGCAGGGATCAGAAGGCTTTCAGAAATGCCATGCCTTTTATTTTGAAGGGGAAGTTAGCTGTTGTTAAGAGGGGCCTTGCTCTTAAACTAACTTTCAAGTAGTAGAGATAGAAGCTTGACAGCACACATGGTGGTGGTCACTTACGATTCTCCAACACTGATTTCTTTATTATTGTACTTAAAGTAGTAAAGAAAAAATATGATTACATCGTAGACTACTATTTAATAATTTGGGGGTGGATGGCCGGGTGCAGTGGCTCACTCCTGTAATCCTAGTACTTTGGTAGGCCGAGGCGGGATGATTGCTTGAACTTAAGAGTTCAAGACCAGCCTGAGCAAGAGTGAGATCCCATCTCTACAGAAAACAGAAAAATTAGCTGGGCGTGAGGGTGTCCACCTGTAGTCCCAGCTACTTGGGAGGCTGAGAGGCAGGAGGATTGCTTGAGCCCAGGAGTTTGAGGTTGCTGTGAGCTGCAATGATGCCACTGTACTCTAGCTGGGGCAACAGAGTGAGACTCTGTCTCCAGAAAAAAAATAAAAATAAAAAATAATTTGGGGAAAGTACAAAATAAGTAAGAAAAAGATTATAAAATAGGATATACAAGTTCTCCATTTTGTAAATATGTATTTTATAAACTGAACCTATATTTTTACATCAAGATATTAGTATTGATTGCCTTTGGGTGGTAGAATCATGTAATTTTTTGTTGTTGTTGTTTTTCCTTATAGCTATTTCTTAAACTTTTTTACAGTGAAATATACGTTGCTTTTAGAAAAATGTTATTGTTAGGTCAGGTGTGATTGCTTGAGCCCAGGAGTTCGAGACCAGCCTGGGCAACATAGGAAGACCCTGTCTCTTAAAAAAAAAAAAAAAAAAAAGGAAGGGACGGAAGGAAGAAAGAGAAAGAAAGAAAAAGAAAGAAGGAAAGAAAAATTAGCTGGGTGTGGTGTTGTGCACCTGTAGTCCTAGCTATTTGGAAGACTGAGGCTGAAGGATCCCTTGAGCCCAGGGATTCAAGGTTATAGTGAGCCATGGTTGCGCTATTGCACTCTGTCTAGCCTGGGTGACAGAATGAGACCCTGTCTCTTAAAAAAATGTTATTTTTAAAGCACTAATGACAATATTGAAGTAGTAATAGACAAAGTTTATTTTCACGTTCCTGTTTTACATACAAGAAGCCATTAGTAATTCTGGGAGAGAGGGAAAAGTATAATGCCTATGCTATAGGCTTTTATATTAATATATGAGACTTTATATTAATTTGTACTTGGAATCTATGTTTCTTTCTTTCTCTCTCTCTCCTTCCTTTTTTCTTTCCTTCCTTCCTTCTGTACAGGTATACAGAATATGTCAACAGTTTCAAACTTTTGTATTTATTTTATTAGATGAAAAATATTAATTTTTCCTTTTAAAATCATTTATCTATATAGGCATTAATTCATGGACTAAACAGACATTATTACTCCATTACTATTAACTATCGGAAAAATGAACTGGAACAGAAGGTAAGATTAAATTTTTATTTTGGAAGAGGGAAATCTTTTTCAAACCATTACCTGTTATATGATTTAAATTAGAATTGTTGACCTCTTTTGATGTTTCCAAATATTTTTCCATTCTTGCATGAATTGCAGCATAAAATAAAGGAGTTCTTTTTGGACATATTGAAAGATATATTTTACCATATTAGTAGATGCTAAAGTGGAAGAGGAAGTAGGAAATAAACATTCCAGTTTGGTTTTACGATAAGTCATAGTAATATTTCTCTTAGTTCTGTGATTTTTCTGATTAATTTATCTTCTCCAATGAAATGCCGTTTTAGAATTACTAAATTTGAGAGGAATAACTTAAATTGTATGTAGTACTTTTTAAAAATATACCCTGTTTACCTAGGGTAAACTAAAGGTAAGGCAAAGGGAAACATTTTTGTGTTTTCACATATTTTAAACTAGGTATTTATCTCTTTTTATACCAAACAATTTTCAAATTTGATTACTTTTTAACATTACCTAGTATTTTAGTACATTAGCATTCTTTTGTTTGTGTTTACTCTTTTAGGATTATTTCGAGTACAGTTTTTTCTTTCAACTAATGCCAAATATTTAACTATGCTGTTTTTTGAAATTACAGTCTGAAGCACTTTTTCCCCCCTTTACTATCACAATTAGTCATCCACCAAATTAGCTTCTTGTGTTTCTCTGGGAAAGACTTTTTAATTTTTTTTTTTTTTTTAAGAACATTAAGTTTACTGTTGATAGCCAGCTTTGGTTATTGAGTCCACTCTCAAGTCTGAAAGTGATAAGTAATCAGTAGAAAATAAGACCATTCTTACTTTGAAACTGTCTCTCACAAAGGAGCCTTAGAGAAGGGGATTCTGGCATATGGCAAGCAGAGAGCAAAGTAAGTTGGGGCCTCTAGACCTACCTCCTCTTTCAACCAGATCACTTCCATTTGAATCTAATTTATATATTGGGGGAGGATGTGCAATATGATTTTCTTTGAAAGAAGAATTCTATTTTTGTTTTTTTAAGTTCGATAAACCTTTGTTTTAAAAGGTTTAAAAGCCACTTATAAACTCATCTGAAGGGCTCAGGTACTTGAGCATAGTGATGCGTGAGGGGAACAGGAGACCCTATGGAGCTCCTCCTTCTAATTGCTACTTATAGCTCAAAGTTTATTTCTGCTGTGATAAATTTAGTTAATTGCTTGAAGTCCATTTGTAACACTTATTTTTAATTTTACATAAAATGAGTTCAGGCTGTGAAAAAGGGCACTGCTCAGGTACAAACTGAAAATTTATTTAGATAAATTTAGATAAATATTTTATTGGTCATATCTGACATCCATCTATTTGGAAATATCCAGCTAATTGCATCCGTTTTCCTTTTTATGAGGGCTGGGGGAAGGTATTTCATAAACTTAGCCATTATCCTTGTTTTTTTTTGAGGCAGAGTCTTACTCTGTTGCCTGGGCTAGAGTGCTGGGGCGTCAGCCTAGCTCACAGCAACCTCAAACTCCTGGACTCAAGCGATCCTCCTGCCTCAGCCTCCTGGGTAGCTGGGACTACAGGCATGCACCACCATGCCTGGCTAATTTTTTCTATTTTTAGTTGTTTGGCTAATTTCTTTCTATTTATAGTAGAGACGGGGTCTCACTCTTGCTCAGGCTGGTCTCGAACTCCTGAGCTCAAGCAATCCTCTCACCTCGGCCTCCCAGAGTGCTAGGATTACAGGTGTGAGCCACCACGCCCGGCCTTATCCTTGGTATTAAAAACATATATAAACATATTCATTAATGTTATGCTTCTGTTTGTAATCGCTAAGTTCAGCTGCATTCTTGGTAACAAAAGCCCTGCCTTTACTCTTATTCAGCCAACCTGTGTACTTAACCCCAAGCCTTACCTAAGGGTTCCAATGGAATCCTTGCCCAGGCATGGTGAGGAATATCCTGCTGCTCCTTGGAACTTTCATTGTTTGCTTTTGATGTGGTAGGGAAATCCAATTCTCAATACTTACTTATAGGTAGCTTTATAGCATAGGTAGTTGCAGCTTCACCAGAATTTCCCCAATGATCTATTTTCTAGAACAGTATCAGTGGGGAAGTTGGGAAGCAATCAAATTGGAGTCACCTGTGTAGAGTTTTTCTAATTTTTTGGCATACTATTTTTGCCCCTAGAGTCATAGAGGGGGAATGGAGGAATTCTTGACCCTGGAGCCATAAGAAGGGAAATGGGAGAGCTTTTGTGTCTTAAAAAGCCTCATAGGTGATTTTGACATGCAGCTGATATTCCACCATAAGAAACAAGTAGGGTAATTTTTCTAAACTAAACCCATATACTTCCAAGTACATCTTCAGATTCTCATGGCTCAGGCATCTCATTTAAAGTATATTGGTTCTAATGACAAAACAACAACAATCATTTTGTAGCCCCCATTTTTTTTCCACATTTAATAATTTCATCAATTATCAGAAGAAAAAAAATAATGATAGTTCGTACTTGAAAATTTGTAGAGTAAGACTAGGAAAAACAGTCTTAAGATTATAAATTTGAAAACTTATGAACTTCCAAGAATATATACTCACAACTCTGAGTCCACTTTGGGAAACATTGAACTAAGGTATCTAGTTTCATGATCACTAGCTAATATAGGACCCTTCCCCAATTTGCTGATGTGATTGCTAGCTAAATGAAGACTTTGATTTACTTCCCAGCTTCATGGCTTTTCATTCTGACAGTAAAGAAGTTTTAAGTTTTTAAATTATAGATGGAATATTAGAATTTGAAGGAAACTTCGAGGTTATATGATACAAGCCCTTAAATCATAGATAAATTGAGGCTCAGAAAGATTGTCACAAGGTCACTCAATAAATGGGGCATTTACCATCTAATCTTGACATTTGAAACCGAGGCTATATGCAAAATCAGAGATCTGTATGTGACATAAAAATTTAATTTATTAATTAATGCAACAAATATTTATTGAGTGTCTGCTATGATTAGATACTGTTCTAGAATCTAGATCCTGGTTATCTTGAAATAAACAGGGTAAAGTCCCTGCCCTCTTGATTTCCCTTTTAGTGGGGCAGAAATGGGATAAACAGGTTAAGAGAAAAAAAGACTTGTTTAAGATAGTGTTGGGTGACTTTTAGTAGCATTATAAGGAAAGGCATCTATCTCTAAGGAAGAGAGTAAAGTGAGTCATGCAGAGATTAAAATAGCCTTCTAGGTAGAAGGACAACAAATACAAAGGCCATGGGCTTGGAGCACGCCTTAGGTTAGGTTATATTATTAGTAATATAAATTGAGGAGAATTCTAATTGGAGTTTATTTGAATTAATAAAATTAAATTTAAATTCATTAATTCCAAAATCTTTTTGTGAAGTGTTTTCTCAAGACAAGTAAAGGGAATATCTTCATGGCAGAAAAAGAATTACTTTTTCTTTATATTTTTTTAGATGTTGCTAAATTTGCACAAGAAGAGTTGGATGGAAGGTTTGACACTTCAGGACTACAGTGAACATTGTAAACACAATGAATCAGTGGTAAAAGAGATGTTGGAATTAGCCAAGAATTATAATAAGGTAAAAGTTGCTTCCAACATTTGTTTGTTATAATTTTTGGAATATGTATGATTAGATGCCAAGTATATAACATAGGCCTGTTTTGTAAATCAGATAGTGAATATTTTCACTGTAGGCTATTCAGTCTCTTGCAACTATCCACCTCTGCTGTTGTAGTGCAAAAGCAGCCATAGACAACATGTAAAGGAATAAATGTGTCTAGGTTCCATTGTAATAGGCAGCTGGCCACATTTGGCCCATGGGCTGAGTTTGCCAACCCCTATTGTAGACCATGTAATACAACTGGACATTTGAAATCTCTTCATTTTTCAGGGGACTTTTTTGGGAAGGGAAGGGGAGTAGGGGGGTGTAGACAATAATAACAGCATTTTTTACTTGCTATGTATAATTTATTTTATGAACATTTCTGTTTTTTATTTAATAATTATTTATTGAAAATCTATGTGCCATGACGCACCAGGAACATGGTAAAAAACAAGACATACAAGGTTCCTGTCCTCAAGGAACTTCCTTTCTGATATAGGAGACAGAAGATAAACAAAAAACACAACATAATACATTTTGATTAGTGCTATTAAAAAAAATAAATAGGGTGATATAAAGAAGAGTAAGTAGGGGAGATCACTTTATATGAGAATGTTAAAATAGTCATGTTTTGCAAAACCTTCTGAAAATGTTTATGGTGTGCTAAAATGTATATGGCCATGATAATATTTTTGCTCATAGATTTATGTTCTTTTTACAATTCTGAAATTTTGAAAAAAGTTGAAATATGATAAAAGATATCTTCCATTTTGTGTTAGTTAAGTAGGACTACCATAGCAAACTACCATAAAATGGATGGCCTAAAATAACAGAAATTTATTCTCTCTCAGTGCTGGAGTCTAGAAATCTAAAATCAAGGTGTTAGCTGGGCCATGCTCCCTCTGAAGCCTGTAGGGAAAGGTTCTTCCTTGCCTTTTCCAGCTTTTGGTAGTCACAAGCATTCTCTGGCTTGGAGCAGCATAACTCCAATCTTTTACTGAAGTTAGGATTTCAGCTTATCTTTTAGGGACACAATTCAACCCATAATACATATTTTCCAACTTTTTAGACTAAAACCCACATAAAAGGGTTTACATTGTGACCCAGTACATACAAATGTGTGCATATGTGTATATAATTGCAACAAAAGTTTTATAAAACAATATTTACCCTATTACATGTGATATATTCTATTTTCTTTCTCATTTGACTCTTTTTTCTTTCACTTTTATATATATATACAGTCACAGATACATACAGATTGCAACCCACTAAGAGATTGAAAACCTGCAATTTGAAAAAACACATTTACACATTATACAGTATTAGGTTTACAAATATTTATTGAACGTCTCTTGTGTAATTTGCAGTAGAAAATAGAGATCCTTGCTTCATTTATAGAAACATGGAGCAGTAAGCTAAGGTAACCAGAGCACTTAGCAAAAATCTGTCTGTTCCATAGCAGGTTAATATTCAAATTGTCCACAGACTAGCTATATCAGCATCATCTGGGATCTTGTTAGCAATGCAGTCCCTCAGACCTGCTGACACAGAATCTATATCTTAAGAAGATTTCCAGGAGACTTACATACTCTTAAAATTAGACATTAGAGACACACTGCCATAGAGAAGCCCATGTGAAGTCTTATAGGGGTTCAGATGCTCTGACTTTCAGCTGAGCAAGACCCAAATTGTCTTAGAGCAGCAGTCCCCAACCTTTCTGGCACCAGGGACCCGTTTCATGGAAGACAATTTTTCCACGAATGGGGTGGGGGGTGGTTTGGGGATGATTCAAGTACATTACATCTATTGGGCACTTTATTTCTATTATTATTTTATTATAATATATAATGAAATAATTATACAATTCACCATAATGCAGAATCAGTGGGAGCCGTAAGCTTGTTTTCCTGCAACTACACAGTCCCATCTGGGAGTGATGGGAGACAGTGACACCCAAAGTGTGTTGCTTATGTCCAGTCTGCTCTGTAATCTCATTTTGGTTGTTGTCACTGCGGAAAGCACTGCTTCACAAAGATAGGATGTTGGAAGTGGAAGCAAGCTTTTCAGTGCTTTTGTGGCAATCTTAGGATATTCCACCTTGACTTTAATCCAGAATGTATATTTGAAGTTGTCTTAGATACACTTTTAAGGCCACCGTCATTTGTGATCTCAAGCAGTTGATACTCTTCTAGCATGGACAAAGTCAGTTCACTTGGTTTATTCACAAATCGGTCGTAGATTCATTTTTTTCCCAGTTTGGGGGTCTTTTGTGACTGGGAAGTAGTGCTCAAACTCTTTTGAAAGCTGAAATAGGTGATCACGCACCAGCTGGGAGAAAGAAGGCCCTGGCTTAGTCTCCTTAGAAATCTCTGTTAATGTTTGAAACATGTCAAAAATCCCAGTATTCACTCATCGCCCCCATAATTCCAGTTTGGCTTTGAATGCAGCCACTTTATCTGCCGACTTGAACACAGTTGTCGTTCTCCCCTGAAGTGACAGATTGAGTTCCTTGAGCAAGTTGAATATGACACACAAGTAAGCAAGTTTTGTGACCCATTCTGTGTCACTGAAATGTGCTGCCAGTGGTGACTGTTTTTCTAAAAGAAATCTCTGGAGTGGCTCTCATAATTCAAAACCTCTGACCAATTATCTACCTTTACAAAGCCATCTCACTTCTGTATATGAGAGATGTATATGCTCTGCGTCCGTCTTCTCACAGAGCCGCGTGAACAGACTGAGTTAAAGACATTCACTTTAATGTGGTTGATAATTGTAATCACATCCTGCAAAACATTGTTTAGTTCAGGTGACATTTTTAGGCTAGCCAGCATTTCTCTATTGATGACACAGTGCGTAGACTCACATTCAGAAGTGACCTTTATTTGATCTGAGTAGTGAAGCCAGAAAGCCATCCAGTCATGGCAGCTGCTTCAGCCGTGCATAATCCGACACAAAATGACCAATTCAGTTTTCCTGATATGGAATCATTCAAAGATTTGAATATCGAATAGTTCTGCAGCTGTGATGTTGGCTGGCAAGAAAAGTGCACGTAATATATCCTTATGCACATCCTCCTGAAAAATATATCACACAAAACCAAACATTGTTTCCTTGCTGTCAACACTGGTAGAATCATCAACCTGAATTGCATACCATGGTGACTCATTAATGCTCTCTAACCGTTAGTTGTTCCTCAGTATTCTCTGCTGTTTCATCAGTTTGTCTAGTTATGGTGCTATCAGAAAGAGGAACACGTGGCATCTTTTGAACTGTAGCTTCTCCTAAAAGTTCACAGCAACTGTCCTTAGCAGCAGGCAGGAACAACTTTTCACCAATAGGAAAGGGCTTCTTAGCTTTAGCAATGCAGTTAGCTACTAAGAATGATGCTCTCAGTGCAGATGCATTTGATGAAGTAGTGGCCTTCAATAATTCCCTCTGTTCTTTGTGTTCACGGTTTTTTTCTTTTGAAAAACTCCAAAGGCTTGTCTTTTAATGCAGGGCGCTTGGTCTCTATGTGGTGAAACAGTTTTGAAGGTTTCATGGCTTTTTGGATAGCTGGTTGCCACATATACAAAGTGGGCTTGGAGAATGTGAATCACCTATTGCAATGAACCTGTAATTTAAGTAGGACTCTTGGTATTTTCTTTTAAATTCAGCTTTCATTTTGTTGGCAGTCTTAGAGTCATCTTCTGTCTCATCATTGGGTCTTTCCCCCTTTTCAGAGAAGCTCTACTGTGATGTTTGGTTCTTTTTCATTTTTGCTAGGGTTAGCTTGTGGGCTTACTAAAACTGACTGAGACAAGGGCACAGTATTGGAAAGAGGTGCAGATGGAAGTGGTAAGTAAAATAATGGGCGGGCCACATGTGTGTCAGATTCTAACTTTAAGCCTGCCACCAGATACAACTATACAAGTGAAGTACATCAACTTGCCACTATACTTGCCACTATATACTTGCCACTATAAAGCCTGCCACTGGATGCAGCTTAATTGTCACTCGCCCCTCAGTGATAGAGTTTTGATACGATTCAGCAAGCAATTGATTTAGTATGATTTCTGTGCAGTCAAACCTCTCTGCTGATGATAATCTGTATTTGCAGCCACTCCCCAGCACAGCATCACTGTCTCAGCTCCACCTCAGATCATCAGGCATTAGAGTCTCATAAGGAGGGCATGCACAGTTTACAGTAGGGTTTGCGCTCCTATGAGAATTTAATGCCACCACTGATCTGACAGGAGGCGGAGCTCAGGTGGTGATGTGAGCAATGGGAAGTGGCTATAATACAGATGAAGCTTCGCTCGCTCCTTTGCCTGCCTTTCACGTCCTGCTGTGTGACCCGGTTCCTAACAGGCCATGGACCAGTACCGGTCTGCAGCCCCGGGGGTTGGGGACCACAGTCTTAGAGAATAACAATATTTGAACTAGGCCATAAAGCACGAGTAAGATTTAAACATACAGAGGAATATCAGTCTGGGCAAAAGAAACATCATGGTCAAAGGCTAGGAGTTGGAAAAGGCATAGGACAGATCTCACAATCCCACTCCTGGGTATACATCCAAAGGAAATGAAATCAATATGTTGAAAAGATACTTGCATTCCCATGTTCACAGGAGCATTATTCACAATAGACAAAATATGGAGTCAACCTAAGTGTCACTCAACAGATGAATGGATAAAGAAAATGTATATATGTATAATGGAATACTATTCAGCCTTTAAAAAGAAAGCAGTCCTGTCATTTACCACATGGGAGAACCTGGAGGACCTTATGTTATATGAAATAAGCCAGGCACACAAAGACAAATGTTCTCACTTATATGTGGAATCTAAACAAGTTGAACTTGTAGAAGTAGAGAGCAGAATTGTGGTTACCAGGGTCAGGTGGGGAGGGGCAGGTTGGGGAGTTGGGGGAAAAAAAGCATAGGACATGTTTAGGAAACAGTGTGTTTGGCTATACTACATGAAGGTGCATAGTGGGGAATTAAGTTTTAAAAAGTTTTTAAAGTCAAGTAACAGGACTTGGAATATCAGGAGAAGAGTTCTTTTTGATCAGAGGCATGCTATGCCTAGAACCTGACTTCATTAACATAATTTGACAACAGTATAGAAGAAGGAAGAATGCTGTAAGAGGAGATTTGAATTGGAGATCCTATTTAAGAGGACCTTGCTGTTACCCAAACAAAAGCTAGTAAGTGTCTGGATTACTGTAGTAGCAGTGAAAATAGAGGTATCAATAGACAAGTAAATAAAGCATGACACTGGTTAGATAGGTCAAAGAAGGAGGAGGAATCGAAGATGAATTCAAGGTTTCCTGCTTAGGTGAATAAAAGTATATTGGTACCATTAGCATTTCCAATTTAGGGAGAAGTAGTTAGGACTGAGGAAGGAGATAAAGAGTTTTTTAGTGGTATCAAAAATTAATTGTAAGGACTAGAGCTCAAGATTTCAGGGTCATTCTTAAGATTGATATTGGTTGTTAACACCAAAAAGTAATATTTCCCTTTTTAAAATAAATACATCTTACAAAAAAATTTTATCTAAGAGACAGTATATAAAATTTACCAAGTGTAACAACAAGTCTTCTGAGAGAATCAAGCTTTGAAATAAAGCTGATGGGCCCATGCCAACTAAATTCTGGTAAAATTAGGTTTGACTTTGAAGAGTATACCCTGATTATAGTGTTTTAACTGGAAATCCCCATTGGTGCTAGATGATAGGGAAAATATTTTAAATCTTTCTAGTATATGTTTTCATGTTGTGGAGATGAAATAAAGAAATAGTTCATCATATTTAAAATAATTAACATTTTATAAATTAAAAAGTTATGACTTGTTATTATTCAGCAGACTATAGAAATGGTTTTCATTTCTCTGTAACATTACATGTGTAAGTAAATTCGTATTGATACTACTGCCAGGAAATAACCTATTTATGGTTACTGCTGCCCATCCACAGAAGTTTTTCCTACTTTACAGTTTTAAAAAATCTCTGTAGTACTCAAAAACTTGTAAGATTTGGTTATAAAATGAAAACAATGTGTAAGCTGTGATATGAAAGAGTCCAAATTTGGGAATGTAATTCCCTCTGTGATTGAAAGAAATACAGTGGATTTTTTTAGTAACACTTAAAATATAAAAAGAAAGACCCAAGCTACCAATTCTTCATAGTATTCTTTTTAATTGGTTGGTGTTCTAAACCAAGGTAATTACTGGTAGGTGCCCGTTAGATCCTAAAGTGAAAGAAGGTTAGAAAATAATTAAATTCCTATGTCTCAAGTTTTCAATTTCAAGTCTGAATTCCACACAGAAATTTTGCCTGATTATTATTAGTCATTTGATTATTCTAATTACTGAACTATAACACCCACAGTTTTGTTATTTCCAAATCTCCTAATTTATTCATGCCAAGATGCAGCTGCTATTTTTTGTTTAATTTTGATAATATTGGGTTACATATTTGTAAATGAATGTACAGGGGAAAATGAATTGTAAAAGATCATTTGAAGAATAGCATAGACACAAAAATTTGCCTTGCTTTCAAGCATGTAGCATGTAGCTCTAGAAATTCTGAGATCTGACAATTTACTTTTCAGGTGGAAATACTGACCTACTTAGTAATGTGAAAGAAAGTTTGGATATTGCTTTTATGTGCTTACATATAAAATATGTACATATACCATTACTTTGGTTTACTACAGTAGTTGTATTCAATGGGAAAATCTCTTTTTTTGCTAGTACAATTAAGATTAAAAAACCAAAAAATATACATATTGGGGAAAACAGGCCAGATTATCATTATTTGAATATGATAGGATATGTTTGCAATCAAACACAGAAATCCAAGAGAACAAACTAGAAAACTATTCGAACTGTTATAATCAAGAATTATGTAGGTGGTAACCACAGTTACATAGGCTGGAAGCAGTTGAAAAATATAATAGGCAAATCAGTTCACAATGGCACCTAAAATTATAAAATATTCAGGAATAACTGTCACAAGAAATTTAAATATATATGGCTTATGTTTGTGAATAAATAGAGACATACGATGTTTCTAAATGGGAAGACTCAATATTGTAAAGCTGCTTTCAAACTTCTTAAACGTTACTGTAATTCTAGTTAAGAATATCAATGTGAGCTTTTAAAAATGTGATAAATTGACAGTAAAGTTTATCTTTAATACAAGAGATAACATTTATTGAGTGCTTGTTAGGAGTCAGAGTGAGAGAAAATATTTGTACCTATAACATGGAGCTAGTACCCAAAAATGTATAATATCCAAAAAATTCCTATAAAATTTTTTTAAATAATAATAAATTGAGCAAAAAAAAAACTCACTGAAGAAAAATACAAATTTCATATAAATGTAAACAAGTTCCAACCTTATTATGTAGTCAAAGAAAAAAAGTTAAGAAAAAATTTTTTTCTTTTTAAATTAAAACAAAAATTTTAGGAAAATGTACCATTAGAGGAAAGTAATTGATGTAACATTTTTGGAGGCTTTCTTTTAATTTTAAGCACATATAACTCTTTAACATGTTCTCTTTTAAGGATTTAATATGAAAAATAAAATTCCACAAGAACTAACTTAGAGAGATACCTGCAACCTGCTATTAGGTGTAAAAATTAAATTGTATAACAAAATTAAAAATTCCTCCCATGTTATCTTCCCTCCCTTTTTTAAAGTACCTCTATCTCACATATGTGTCAGCATATTGTGTTGGTAACAGTGTCACCTCCAACTTGGGAAAGTAGGGGAATTCTATATGTAACTCCTGAATTATTTTCAGTTTTTGCATTAAGCAAGTTAGCAAATGTTACTTATATCTAAGGTTGAATTCGCTTAAAATAACAAAGGCTTAAATAAGATAGAAAGGTATGTCTCTTGCACTTCAAGGACGATATGAAAACATCAAAGTCATCAGAGACCCAGGTTCCTTCTATTTATCTGCTCTGGTTTCCTTGTATTAGCTTCCATCCTTTAGGTCACCTCATGATGATTCAGGATGATTGTTAGAGCTTGAGCCATCCCATCTAAGTTTCATGCAACAGGAAGAGGAGGGCAAAAAGGGGATATATCAGTTCCTTTTCAGTATCCTTTCCATCACTTCTCATTACAGTTGACCCTTGAACAAACAGGTTTAAACTGCATTGGGTCCACTTAGACGTCAATTTTTTTCAATAAATATATTGGAAAATGTTTTGGAGATTTGCAAATGAACCAGGTAGCCTACCATAAAACAGGGGTAGGTACTGGTCTATTTTATCATTTACTACTATAAAATATATACTATTATAAAAAATTAAAATGTATCAAAACTTACACAAACTTACAGATTATGCCTGGTGCTGTTTGCAGTTGAGAAATGTAAACAAACACAAAAATTCAGTACAAAATTATAACTGCATAAAATTAACTTTATATATTGTACTACTGTAATAATTTCGTAGCCACTTCCTGTTGCTATTAGGGTGAGTTCAAATGTTATAAGTATACACTTAAAACACCGTATGATGCTAATCATCTCTGCACGAGCAGTTCATCTCTCCAGTAAATTGCATATCACAGTAAAAAGTGAGCTCTTGTGGTTCTAGTGTGTTTTTCATTGTGTTTAGAGCAATACTGTAAACCTTGAATAACTCCATGGGACTCATGAAATGCCACTAGTGATGCTGGAAGTGCTTTCAAGAAGCAGAGAAAAGTCATGACATGACAAGAAAAAGTTGAATTGCTTAATATATACTGTAGATTGAGGTCTTCAGCTGTGGTTGCTTGCTATTTCAGACAGTTCATTGTGCAAACAGATGGCATAAAATTACAGTATCAGTAATACAGTACTGTAAATGTATTCTCTCTTCCTTATTGTTTTCTTATAATGTTTTCTTTCTCCAGCTTACTTTATTGTAAGATTATATTGTATATATTAATAATATATATATAACATACAAAATATATGTTAATCAACTGTTTATGTTATCAGTAAGATAGTCAGTAGTAGGCTATTAGTAGTTGTGAGGTAACCAGAGTTATACTCAGATTTTTGACTGCAAGTGGGGATTAGCACCCCTGTGTTGTTCAGAGGTCAATTGTTTATCTCATTGGCAGCGCTTAGTCAAATGGATATACTTAGCTGTAAGAAAATCTATGTAATACAGTCTTTTAGCTGAGAGCATTGATGCCTTTAGTAAAATCAGGGCTATGTTACAGAAGACTAAGGGGAAGATGCATGTTAGATAGGCAACTAGCAGACTCTACCATGAAAATTTTTTTCAACAAGCTGAACTATAATTTCTGTTACACACACACACACACACACACACACACAAACACAATACATGAGAATACATGCATATACACATGATCCATATTTTCATCCCTATTTCATGTAAGTACATTTTAAAATTGGATTCTCTGTAAAATTTTTGTAAAGAATCTATGCTGTTCAGGTCCACTTAATAAATCAATGGATTTGACTTTATCATTACTGTTCTGGTTGTGTCATTGAAAAGTAATGATTTCCTTGACACATTGCCATGAATGTGTCTTTGAGGTCTTTGGAGACTGTGTTTAAGCCACAGTTTCATTGCTTATTGCATGTGTGGCTAGAGGCAAGTCAACCTCTCTGAATCCTGTTTCCTTGAGATTGTTTTAAGGATTGTGAATAATACACATGAAGCATCTGGCACATGATAGGTGTTTAATAAAATGATGGCTACAACCACTTTGTTGTTATTAATATTATTATTGATGCCTCCCTCTTTCTTCTATATCTAGTCAATAAACAAGCCTACTATATACTAACTAAATTTTCAAGTTGATCTGCTTCTTTGTGTAGCCACTGCCACTACCTTACCTCCTAACTGATCTCCTTGCATCTCCAATCTTTTCCATTAAAATCCATTTTCTATGGTGTAGAATGGTCTTTCTAAAATGTACATTGATTGTGCATCAAAAGAAACTCAGAAAAAAGATAACTTACAGAATGGGAGAAAGTTTTTGCCAGTCATATCTGAGAATATGTCAGGAATCACTTCTTGACCTTTTGGCTAAGATCAAGTGTAGAGCATGTTAAGAACTTTTATAACTCAACAACAAAAAGACAATCCAATTTTAAATTAGACCAAAACTTGGATAGACATTTCCCAAAAAAGATATGCAAATAGCCAAAACAAACACACAAAAAGATGTTCAGTCAACATCATGGTCATTAGGGAAATGCAAATCAAAACCACAATGAGTTATTACTTTATACCCACTAGAATGGCTATAATTAAATAATGGAAAATAACAAATATTGCCGAGGGTGGGAAGAAATTGGAATCTGTGTACATTACTGGTGGCAATACAAAATGGTGTAGCCATTGTAGAAAACAGTTTGGTGGTTCCTCAAAAAGTTAAACATACAATTACCGTATGAGACCCAGCAGTTCTGCTCCTAGCTGTATACTGAAAAGAATTGAAAACAGATATTCAAACAAAAATTTGTACATGAATGTTCATAGCAGCACTATTCACAGTGGCCAAAATGTGGAGACAACTGAAATGTCCATCAATAGATGAATGGATAAACAAATTGTGGTGTATTCATAGATTGGAATATTACTCAGCCATAAAAAAGAATGAAATACTTATACATGCTATGACATGGATGGACCTTTAAAACATTATGGTACGTGAAAGAAGTCAGATACAAAAGGTCACGTATTATATGATACCATTTAAATGAAATATCCAGAAGAGGTAAATTCATAGAGACAGAAATCAGATTGGTTGTTGCCAGGGACTTGGACAAGGGAAGAATGGCAAGTAACAGCTTAATGGGTACTAGGTTTCCCTTTGTAATGATGAAATGTTTTGGAATAGAGGTGATTGCACAACATTATGAATGCACTAAATGCCACTGAATTTTGCACTGTAAAATGGTTAATTTTATGTTATATGAAATTGACCTCATTTTAAAAAATGCAGATTGGTTCATGTCACTACATTGCTTTTAAAAAGCTTTTGCTGACTGACTTCTCATTGTCTTAGAATGAAGTCCAAACCAGAATTGGCTCCACTTTGCTTCTATAGCTTTATCTGTTATCACTGTTATATTGTCACAATATTGACTAATTTGCAGTTCTTCTACTTACCTCCATGTACCCATCGTTCTTTGTGCACACTCCTTTCTTCTGTATGTTTTATACTGCATTATAATGTGAGACTTACAAGCAAGTAAAGCCCAAATCTAAGCTCCTTGAGAGCAGCAAGAAGAGTTTGAAAAATTCCTTTTACGGTAGAAGTATTGTTGGAATTAATTTATGCTACCCCAAGGAGATAGTGCCTAATTTTTTTCCATATGTAAAATGTAGATTCACTACTTCATTGGGATGCTTTAAGGATTCAGGAAATTAAGATTTGAAAAAGCATGTATATGTTGATGTTTAATTAGTAACAGTAGAGGAAAAACTGGTTTTAATGTTTTCTATACTCAAGCCTCATACCTTGTCAGATAGTTTCCTGATTGCTTCATGTTTGTTAATTTTGCTTTCCCGAGTATGTTTTATAAAAGCTATTTCTTTAAATTTATTCTCTATCCCCATAATTCATAATGTGATTTTTTGTTATATAGTTAGTATAAAAATAAATATAAAAATCACAAAATAAAATATATTGTCTTGAAATCCACTAGCAGTTATGCAGAGATTGTTTAATGGTGAAACAATTAGCATATGCCATTTTAGCAGTTTGTGCTTTGTTTTATGTCAGAATTGCCATATTGGTGATATTAAAAAGCATGGATTTAAGTGGGATCATAGCATGTTACAGAGTGAAAAGTTAACATGTCAATGAGAAAAAAGAAGCCTAAGAAGTAGTCACAGAAGTATAAAGTGGAATAAGGGACATGGTGTCCAAAGCAAAAGCTAAAGATCTAGAAGAGTAAACAGGTGGTGGAGTAGCTCTAAAGGTATTCAGAGTGTTAAGAAAACTGAGTCCATTGGAATTGACATGGTAGAGATCCTTGGAAGAATGTAAGTGAAGTGCCAAAGATCCAATCCATGTTTCTTAAAAGGTAAATAAAATGGAATTTGAGATATAGATATTCTATTTGAGAAACTAGACCATTAGCAGAAAAAAGAGAATGATGTTAATGGGTTTAGTAAAAGCCTCTTTAAGATATGGGGTACATCTGAGGGGATTATGATCACATAACAGACCAAATTCCAAGAATTTCTTAGAACTGTGCAGACCGTGCACGATGGGATAGCCATCTGGGGGTCTTTGTTGATAAACTGTTAAAAACGTTTCTAGTGTGAATAGCCACAAACATTTTCAGTGCTTTTTTGTTGGTTGAGTAAACCGAAGAGCACGAATGCAAAAGCAAAATTTGACGCCAAATCACAGAAGTTGCCATAAACACAGAAGTTCCCTAGTAAGGACACTGCCTGTGTGCCTGAATTTCATTTGTTTTTGCTACTATCATTTCCTAATTTTTCCTGGTGACTAGCCAGATTAGAACTGTGAATGAAGACAAACTGGTCTTGCCCAGATGGTTAGATGAGATACAGGTAACTTAGGTAGATGGAGAAAATATTTAGGGGCTTGATGTGCTGATCTGGAATATCTTAGAATGGAAGGGATATGCTTACTCTTTTGTCATGGGGGTTTGCAACCTTAGTATATGCCTAAATCTACAGCTGCTCCTAATTTCCCAGATGGCATCTATGGCTGGGAGTACTTTTTACCATCTGCACTTCTCAAAGAGTTTGTGAACTCTCTTTTAATTATTGGGAATGAAAAAACTAATTGGTAAAGTGGTTAAATGATATAAAAGATTTAAAAATTTGAATTAGAGCTTTTACACCTATTTAATCTTTGAAATGAGATCAATGTTTAAATACTTTTGACCTTCATCTTTGTATAGTTGCCATCTTTGATATTTGCAATACTTCAAAATAGTCCCTAATGACTACTTTGTATGTGGATTGGTATTTTGAGCCAAATTCCAAAATTCTTGTCTCCTTCCAATACATATTATAGTAAGTACTGTTGTTGGCATGTGCATAGAACTACTAACACTGGATGGTGTGGAGTATGATTAGATGAATTGTTCCATTCATCTAATATGCGTAAGTCAATAAAGTATAGTGTCACAATTTGTAAAAGTAATTTAGAAAAACAAACTAATGTGTTGTAAGTGTTTCCATTTATGTAAAACATCAAATAGTGGGAGAAGCAATTTCCCAGTTAGGAAATACTTTTATAACTAGCTGAGAATAATAGAGTGACATCTGACTCTGAAAATGAACATATTCTCTGTCTAGGGAATTCTAGATTTGGCATGTTATTAACTTTTACTTTTTCTTCTTTCAGGTTTGTGAGTCATAAATGCATTTTCTAATAATGTGTTGTAAATACATATCCTCTAATAATCAGTAGATACAATACTTATTTGCCATCTTTTCTCTTTAGGCAGATTCTACTGGGGAAAATTCTCTAGATAGTTTGTCCATTTATAAAATTAGACACTTGCCATCTTTGCTCATTTTCAAGTTCTCTGTTTACAAAACTATTAAGAAGGTGTGAAATGCAGCCAAACTTCCAGTTTATGGGAAATGTCTGATGATTGCATTTTCTACATGTTCATTGTTCACACATGAAGAAATTTGGCAGCTGTGAGATTATTAAGTTTAGAGTATCCAAATCTAGCCCTCACTGGGATTTTGGTTTCCTGCTTTCTGCCACTACCATATCACCCCCTTTTGTGATCATCTTTGTGGTAAATGTTCTTGTGGCATTTCTTTAGATTAGTGATATTTACATTTTCTTGTTTTTCCATTTATCAGATGCTATGAATAAATCGTAGACCAAAGAGTTCACTCTAAATCATAGAGTCCTGTCATCTGGCCATAGCATACCCAAATTGCTAAGAAGATTCCTTACACTTAGAATTTTCAATTAAGAGTTTTTGTGTCGGCGCCATTATTGGGAGAAAAGGACAGTGGTGGTAGATAATATGAATGCTGTAATTATTTCAGAATTCCTCTGTTAGAAAGTTATGATCACACATATGTAAGAGTTTGTAGCTAACTCTCAAAGCAGTAGAAAGTGGTTTGCATGTGTTTGGTTTGGTTAATTTAATTTTGATTTAATTTGGTTTTTAATTCAGGTGATTTTTTTGATGTTGAAAACTTCAAATGACTCTGTTTCTTCATGGTTACTAGAGATTCCTCATGTGACGTAGTGAGAGTTTTTTTCTGGGTACATGTATTACTTTTAGAAATTTAAAGATGTGATGTTATTAAGAGTGAAAACCTTGTGAATTGTTAAGTGGATCAAGTCAGCACCTCCTTTGATCCTGAGTGCCACTAACAGTTAAATAGGTACTGGATATGGCAGGCTACATTGACCAGAAAAAAGGAGATAAAGAAATGGGAAGTTTGGGGAGAACTACTGTGAAGGCAGAACTGGAAAAGGAGTTTTCCAGAAGAAAACTAGTTAGTACCACAGTGGTATAAATGCTCTGTCAAGTACTTCTATCGCCTCATCTCTCAAAGAATACAATAGTGGTTTCCAAACAGTTAACACTACCATTTAGTGATCTAGTTTGATATTTTCAATATCTTTTACATATTTCTTAAATCTCATTTTCAAGATGATGGTGATTAAATAGTTTTCATTATCCTGAAGGTTATTCTGCAGATTAGCAAAATTGCTTTTTTGTTCAACAAATTCTTTGAATAAAAGGTTCTATGAATGAAAGTTATGATCACCATTATCTTTGGTGATTATCTGCAGTGGAAAAAGTGAATTTAGAATTTGAAACTCTGTCCTTTGTGTTTCATTCACAGGCTGTAGAAGAAGAAGATAAGATGACACCTGAACAGCTGGCAATAAAGAACGTTGGCAAGCAGGTGAGGTGTACTGCAGTGGGTTATGTAGTCGCTTAATACCATGTTCTTAGAAAATTAGAACTATTTTAGGGCCCATATGATTTTTTCCTGTCTATTCACTCTACGTTTTTCTTGTCATGCAAATGTGATACTCATTTTAAAGGTCACTGGATTTATTTGATGTTACATTCTCTCTGCTGTCTGTAGAGAAGTAAATCACAAATTCATACCTATGAGATAATTACTATCTTTAGTGAAAATAATTTACTAGAAATAAATTAGGACACTTGTGTCCTGAATTAATTTTTCAAGTATTATTTTTACTATATACCAGGTAAGATAAAGGAATGGTAGATTTTTTCCATGTATATAACAGTTTTTTAAATGATACACTTTATCAGTATGAGATTATGTTCCTGAGAAAGCTTAGAGTCTTAGTGATATAAGATACACTGAGTGAAGAGAAAGGGTTTTAAATATTAGCTCTTTCACTTTTCTAAGATGAAATATATATTTTAGTCTCTATTATCTGAGGGTGGTGGGGCGTACCAACCAATTAAAGGAATCTACAGATTAATTAGACTGTTTTTTAAAAGAATGTTGATTACATTTTTTTTTCATTTCATGGAACATGGTTATCATATTGCTGATGTTGGCAGAATCTTGATATTTCAGATGCAAGACACTAAGCTGTCTTTGCTTTCAGCCATCCTACCATATGCTCTGATCCCATCACATCTCACAAGCTATGTAGGTTTGGGCCAGGACCATTCTTGGATGGGAAATCTCTAAGAATCACCCAGCTGCCACAAGAAGTAATGTAGATAACTGAGGGAAGCATGTTATCAATTCACTATAAAACCAATTACTCCAACAGAGTGGTAGGGGCAAAGGTCTGACTTTATCATATATCATAAATAAGGAAATCAAATCTCATTATGTTCTGAATATTATAATTTAAAAACAAATACCCCCCAAAAAACAAAATAAAATACAGTTCATCTTATTTTCTCATCTTACGTCATATTACCCTTGTTATCTTTTTCCACTACTTATTTTAATCTAATATATAATACTAGATCACTAACTCAGAGCCTTATACTTTATAAAGTTAAGTAACTATTTTTTGAATTAATGACTTTCTGAGGCTGTAGTTTCTTGATGTAGATTTTATTTAACAGCAGCAAATAAAAGGGCTAAATTAAAATAAAAGTGAAACTGAAAAATATATAATTGGCAAAGTTTAATACTCATCAGAATCATTTTTTAAAATATAATACGTACCTCACTGGTTTGGTCTGCTGCATGGCAAAAGCAAAACTATCTATAATGGAATCAAACCAGTATCTTGTTTTCCTGCCGGTCTTTCTTAGTCTCTTTCACCTAAAATGCCCTAATGCTTATTTCTGAAATAAAAAAGAATAATATTGTAATCTAGTCACTTGAAATTATTTGTAGCATGTTATATCCCTGTGTTGTTTAATGAATCAGCGTATTGAAATTATGAGTTAGAAAAGCACAGCCAAGAAATAATTACAATGATGAAACATTTACTTAAAGTTAAGGGTCTTGGGTATTTTAACAATAGCCATAAGAAAATAATGCTTTAAAGTTTTTTAATGTGTATAATATTTATCGTTTATTTCAAAGCTTTCAAATTTAGCTGAAACAGCTAAATGTAAATTTAAACTAAGCATTTTAACTTAAATGCCTTTATTACAATGCAATTTAAGCCACATTTTTTAACTCAGTCTATTTCAAAAATAGATTTGATCAAGTTTAAGGATTGTACCTATATAATTTTTTATGATAACATTTTCAAAATAGCTTCATGAAACATTCTTAACATTTTAGAATTGATCCAAATTGTATTTAAATTCTTAAACTACAGTGACTTTTGATCCAAGAATATTTTTTGAATCATTTAAAACACTACTTTTGAAATATTAAAATTATACAGAATTCTGATTTTTACCAAGACATAGAGGAAGTGATGAGAATTCACATTGAACTCATACTTATTGGTATGCCTGCTTTGAATTAAGCACTCCCTCAGACATTAAAAATATGTGAATGGCAGAGAATACACACATATACTCAGGCATGTATACGCAAATGCACATTTTTTAATATCAGATGATCGCAAGCTGTATAGATTCCTTGTTACTTTTTATAAAAATTTGTGGTACAGAGTCATAGCATTGATCGTGTAAATAAATCTTTCATTGTGTAATCTATTATTTTATTAGCTACTTAACTTTTTAACAAATTTAGAGATTGTAAAAATGCAACAATATATTAGGAGGAAGGTTAAATTGTAAAATGTATATAAATTAGGTCTGGTTTTCTTTACCAATTTCGTCAGCTACTGAAAGAATCTAAGTAATTTATCTACCAATAATATATTTCTTTTTTCTTTTTCTTTCCATAATTTTTTTTCTTTTAGGACCCCAAACGTCATTTGGAGGAACATGTGGATGTACTTATGACTTCAAACATTGTCCAGTGTTTAGCAGCTATGTTGGATACTGTCGTATTTAAATAAAGCAACGCAAAAAGCTATTAGTGATATTTTCAGTGTATATTCCTCTGTTGTTCCTAATGCTCAAAATCAAGGGACCTCTGAAGGTGTATTTGGTTAAATGTAAGACATCTGGCATCATTTGCAGCACTGTAACACCTTCAGTCTCAGTTGTGCAATTACTTCTGTTTCTTCAGTCAGGGTCTTTGCAGATTCCAAAGTTGTACGAGAATACATCAAAGTGGACAAATTTTGTTAAGATCCCATTTAATATTTGAAAAAATCAGTAGCACAAATATATTTTGATTGTTGCTTACAAAATAAAACACATTTACAATCTA